>VZRO01005862.1:1254947-1295525 GCA_013397915.1 Daphoenositta chrysoptera
CCGCCCGGCGCAGGCACAGACAAAGCGCCGGGGCTCCCCCACGCACGGCCCGGCCGCGCACGGCGGTCCCGCCGCCCCCGCGCCGGTCCCTGCACCCGTGGGCGGCACGGAAACGCCGCCTCTCCCGCGGGGACCGCGCCGTGCCCCTGCCCACCGCCGCCCGTGTCAGCCGCGTGTGCGCCCGGCTTGTACCAGACCAGCCGAAACCTCGAAGCCCGATGCCTCATCATCACCCTCCGTGCCCCGGTACCTCAGCATCGTCCGCCTCTTCCCCACACCAAGGAGCTGTCGGGCTCAGGCTCCTTCTTTTGAAGGAGCCCGCAGCCGGGCTGCTCGGTTACACAGCGCCGAGCCGCAGCAGCGAACACCGCCCAGCTCTCCCCAGCATCTTCCCCCGGTGCGGGTGTGCCGGGGGCTGTGGCCATCCCCACCGCACAAAGCCCGCCTGCACGGGCTGCAGCAGCTCGCAGCAATCATGGAGCGGCTTTTCTGCTTCATAACGTAAACACTTGATTTTTAAAAAGTGCACAAATATTAAGTGGCATGAGACTACAAGATGTAAAAAATCATGGACTCCTAATAATAAAACAGCACACGAAGGTCTAAGTTATTTTATGCTCTTTTTTCCCCGGTTCCTGTGTCTGATACTCCGCCTGCATTTCCACCCCAAACACCAGGATGTTCAAGTTACCAAGCTCTGTATCCCTGCTTACAACTTCACTGGAGAGCACAGTACAACATCTGTCAAGCTGCATTGCACATTTCCAGCATTCTCCTGCTCTCAGGCTTACACAGAAAAAAAACATTTGATGGCACATCCTTTAAAATCTTCCTTGGATCAGAAATAAGAAGGGAAGAGAGCTGCCAAGGCAGTAGCACTGAACTTCTGGCACTGCTAGCATCACCAATCACACAACCCTCATCTCTTCTTACCCTTCTTCTAGAAGGGTTTTTGCATCCTCCCCAGTTCATTTCCCTCTGGAAAGCTCTATGATTACTGCATATCTCCCCTTGCCTAAATAGCAATATGCTTCAAAGTTTGACATTACCACAGATCAGTGCTGGTCATCCTGAGGAGCAGGTCTGAACTTCACTGTGGTCAAAACCTATCCTCATGTCCCAATAGTGCATCAAAACCCACACTTCTACCACAGTAGAAAAATACTATCCAGCTGTTTACGAATTGTTTTCTCTAAGCAGAAACCAACAAGGGTGGCTATAGGCACAGTCTCTAAACAGATCTGTATGACCTCAAGGCTGTTAGATGTAAAATATTTGGGCCAATCTATTAACATCTTAAAAAATACATGCCCCCAAATCCAACTCTTTTTTTAAAAGAATTTTAAGATGGTAGGTCAAACAAAAGCCATATTAGTATTTCTAATGTGTTCTCAGAGATACATGCTGATATTTTAACTCAGAAGTTCTGAAGTATGAGTCTGATAAGGTTTCTACCTCAGATTTTGTTCTGCACAAAGAAAGTGACTTAATGAAATTTTAGCTAATCTTTACCTAACCTTTCAGACTGCAATGGCACTTTACTGAAAGCTTAGTTTACATGATTATATTCATAATATAGACCATTCACAGAGAGCTTAAAAGGTAAATACAATCAATAGCACCAACTACACAACACTTGGACTGCTGAGAATCTCCTTGGATTTAAATCAGATGTATACATTAACACACATTTTAGAGCAATCTCTAACAAGGCTCAAGACCGTCTACCAATTTGCCACTGTCCTTTGAACATCAAGACAGGGGATCTTACTTATTCTTTCTACCAGGTTTTCAAATATACTCAAATTTATCTTTCAGTAACCAATCTATGGACATTTGCAATTGGCACACTTCATTGAAAAATGTTTCATTCATCTGGTAATTGGAGGAAGCTACCTTTGAGCCTTTTTCAAAACAAGCAACAAAAAACATCCTGTTAAAAAGCCTAGTCAGTGTCTTAGTAACACTCAAGGACATGGAGAAGCCAGAAATGCTATGTGGTGACAGAATATAAAAATAAACTACAGCAGGTCTTTATCTGCCAGACATTACCCTACCTGCTCTGCCAGGCAGCAAGCAGTAAAACACTCTGCAACCCTAACTTGTAAAAACATTTTTATTTCTTCACCAGTGGCAGAGAACAGAAGCTTCTTTATTGAAGTCTCCAAAACTGTTTAAAACATGTACCAACAAAGGTACAGAAGAGAAGTGCAGGTGAGGAGAGCATGGCAGCCTTGCTTCAGACCTCTTCTTGTCTCTGCATTAGGACTCAAGGTCAGAAAAACATGCTACCTCAGCACAGTACCATACTTTTATGGAGGCTGAGCCAGGCCTCAGCAAAAGAAGCCTGGTGCTGGTTTTCAGAAAGCACACGTTTCAGTGTGCTTCATTCGACCTAGCACAGCCTGGGGGGCTCTGGATGCAATATGGATTCCATATGCATGGCATTCCCTCTACTTCCATCTCTGTTTCTGGGCACCATGTGGCCCACAAGCACAACTCCTGTCTTTACGTGCTGGAAGCCACCAGCGTCTTCTTCCCACTTCCATCATTCCAAGACGTCTCAAAGAAAGAGGAAACCTGTTGCTGTTATTAGGTGTCCATACATCTGTGCTGCCTTTATAGATTTTTACATGCACTAGGCACACAAATAGAGAATGGATCTGAAGAATAAAAGGTCAGCATCGTTGTTGATAAAAAGGCCCACCTGTTGGTGGTAAGTAAATGCTGAAAGTGCCAAAATCTGGTACTCACAAGTGATGTGCAGACTAAGCAAAGCACAGAGCCAGGAAAGCAATTAATGCCGAAGGGTGAAATTACAAAACCTGATGTAATAGATCTTCAGCACTGAGACCACAGAGGCAATGGCTGAAAGGGACCTATGGAGGTCATCCAGTCCAGTCTCCCACTTGGAGTGGGATCATCACCAATATGAGATCAGGTCACATTTGGTGACATGATCATAATCAATCCAAATCTTGAAAATCTCCGAGAGTGGAGATGTCACGTCCTCTCAGGATCACCTGCTCCTGTGCCATGCTAGCCACACAGCAAGTCCCAGGTGTACTGCTGATGCAAAAAGCACCACCCTACCACATCACATGCATTCCAGTACTTTGATTTCTGCCGTGGTGAACCAGGTAGAGAGAACACTAGCAAGTACTGGAACAGGCCTGAACATCATTCTCAAAATCTGGTTGCTCTTTCCTCTTCAGAGCTTTTGATTTCAGTTCCTCTCTCTTCACTTGCTCTAAGCCTCACTTACTGCAGTAGAAAGGCCATGCAGCCTAATTTATAGTGCCTGAGAGTAAAATCCTCTAAAAGCCCAAAATGCAGCGTTAGAAAGACCTCAGGCACACTCGAGCCAGAATTTTATATTAGGCAGCTAATGTGGAAATAAATTATAAATATTTTAATGCTGATAAGAAGCAATCAATGTGCAGCCCCTGACAGCTGAGGTGATGGCCAGGCTAGAGACTTCTGCTGATACATTTGTGAGGGGATTAGAAAAAACCACACACACAGAGTTTTAGGGAGTATTTTATGTGACATAGCCAAACTATAAATACAATTAATGATTGCAGAAATTCCCCACTGCTTGGATAACTTCGAGGTGGTGGGAGCAACAAGGAGTGAGACTAAGAAAAACACATTTAACCCTAGAGTGGCCAGCGAGCATCCCTCATCTTTGACATCTCTGTTCATGTTCAAGCTCTAAAGGAGTCAGTGTGATATTGCTTGCACTCTTCTCAGAATACAGGGCAGCTACAAACTGCAGCAAACAGCATGCAAATGTAATTATTCTGGGCCATGTACATCACTTTTCTGATGAATATTCCTGTCACAAGTACAGATTTTTCCACTGGGGAAAAGAAACCCTGAGACTAGATTTCAGAAACCAGTTGGAAGGTAGCAATAACTTTTGGAAAGCAGCAGTCCTGAGCAATGTAGTTGGCTTTTCTAATTTAACTATTCTCATAGTCTTCCTTTATCACAACAAAGATTAACAGAATTCTGTAAAGCCGCAGATTTACACACTGTAGATTAAAATCAGTTAATTATAGCACTCAAATGCGTGTGTTTATCAGAAACCCATGCAGAAAAGGGTTCTTTCTCCTGAAGAGGTTGGCCAACAGTGTTTAAATTTGAAAATAAGTGAATAAAGCAAATCAGGAAGAAAGGTTGGGAGGAGCTAAAAGAAGTCAGTCTGTTAAGTCTTGGGCACATCTTGGTTGTTCAAGGAAGTCCCAATTCTTTAAGGTACATTGACATACTTTATTCCCAGCACGAGGAGTTTCAGTAAGATGGGTATAACCATGAGCATACTTAATTAGGCTGCATCAGAATCAGCCTAATTTCTAAACTTGCATTTAGTAGATTAGGAACAGAAGATTTAGGAGATCCAGATTTGCATGTTATCTGTGAGAAGTCCAAGTGAGGTACCTGCAAATGAATATCTATTAGAGAGCACTGACTTGTGCCGGCCTAAACTAGAGCATAGTTCTAACCAGTGATGATAACAAATCACACAGAAACACCCATAAAGGGACCAGCAACAGCAGTGTTACTTACACAGCAAACATGTATCAGACGTGATGTGGTGCATGGTAAGTTTCAAGCTGACCTGGGTTACACAGAACTCATGTTTCCTATTTTGCTGACATACTGTCAACAGCGCTGATCAACCCAACGGAAAACAGTGTGGCATAAAATCACATCAGGTGAAAATTCAAAACTGGAACTTTATAGACTTTGTTTACACAGCACTGAATGAATTGTCCCACATCCATCCCGCCACCTCATTCTATACCTTATATTTCTAGGCATTAAAACTCTCCATGCCAAACAGCAAATGATAATTTTGTCAGGACAAAGAAACACTGCATGAGTTCTATTAAAACACCTACTTATCACTCCAGACATCCTGTAGACAAAGAATGAGCTTCCCACCCTTGGGGATTCTAGTGTTGCCACTTTAAGCAAAGTCTTGATTATTTGCCTTCCCTGGAGAGACACAGATAAAGAGGGAAAAAAAAGAGAGGGCTGTCCCAATTACACAATGTGCATGGACCACATCCCTATGAGGTAATTCAAGTCTATTTTTAAATATACAGACATATTTATATTTCAGAGCTCACATATAACATTTTAAGAAGTGTTCTGAGCCTGCGAGAAAATGTAAAATAAGTCTTTGTCTGCTAAGCATACTTGAAAATTTAGTCGTATGAGCTGCAAATCCAATCTGACCATTAGTGTATGAATTGATTGCTAAAGAGAGATATCTTGTAGAGCCACAGACTGAGGGTATTTTCCCTCAGAAAGACCGCAGTTACCTTTTATAGTTACTGTAGAAATCAAATAGAAATCAGAGGATTAATTCAAGATTCAAATACTGTCTACAAAACAAGAACTTATGTTCACAGGAACAGGATTTCAAAACCCCTTGAATAAGATATTTTAAGACTAGTTGTATACTTTTAATATTAATTCTTAGATTAAAATTAATAAATTGGTTTAGTGGACATTTATTAAATCCAATTAGCTAAATCCAGCTGCTTTAAAGAATAAATTCCTACTTAGAAAGAAGCATTCTTCAGTATACATCAAAGGATTCCTAACTTAAAACATAAGAAATTCACACCGACTAGCCGGAACATTTTTATCCACTATTTTCTATATAACAAAAAGCTCCCGTGAGAGCAGGAAATACTTCAGTGAGGAATGGTTCCAAAGAGAAGAAATTTTTACTTCCATTAACTCCAGACTAACCGCAAATTTGGATTTCTTTAGTGTCTGTTGCATTTGTTTTCAGTGATACCCACTGGGCTAAAGCAGAGTTTTAGACACACCTTGTGGAGCTGCTCTCATTTAAAAACCTGTAAATGGAGGCTGTGATCAATAAATGCTTTGAGTAAGGATTCCTGTGTCTTTAATACTGGTTGAAAGGAATGGAGACTGGAGACTGACTCATGGCTCATTCACATGCATTTACATGGAATTCTTTGGCTGGAGCCTTTCTAGATGTACCATTACCACTTCCATTAGCACTGAGGTGTTAACTAGTTTTCTAGGCTTGTTTTGTCAGAGTTCAGATGTAAAGACTATGGAAGGCAAAAATAAAAACATCAAAAATCTTCAGGTAATCTGGATTCCTGCATTTTTTTCAGGGGATGGCAAAATTTGAATTAAATGAAAGTGAGATCAGTGTTCTGGAAGAGAAGGATTTGGGATTTTCATGTTTCCACACAGTACAGTTAATGACTGTTACAACTGGGAAAAGTCAGAGCTTCAGACATTTGTATCTTAAACAAAACCAGTAAAACAAGTTATAAATGGTAAAAGCCTGGAAGGGCTTGGAAATGTGAGAGACTAAGTCTAGCGTCTATTTATGTATTTTCAGCTGTTCTGGAATCTTTGGCTTTCTTGGGGCCCAGGAGGGGTGTCTGGAAAAAGGTAAAAAGATGATGAAATCAGGTGTGAGTGGACAACCTCCATCTCTGATGTACCTTCTTACTGCTCTACACTGAAAATGTTAGCAATACACTTTGAAGGCATTTCAGCCTATTGATATAGACCTGCCCAAGATGCTCGCCACTGCTAAAGAGGAAGGGAGAAGGCTGGCACAAGAATGTAATGATTCCAGCAGATGGTCTGTTAAATTTTACTGGATCAAGAATGTTTCAACCAGCTGACTAAGACTGGATCTTTACAAACCAGGATTTGAAGGGGTTACTTTGTCCCAGGAAACTGTTAATTAAGTGTCTGTCCTCCCACACCCAGCAAAAAGCCAACATAAACAGTATTACATGCTCTAGCTAATGTGAAAGAAATACAGAGCGCATTCATGCCTGACCAGGATCAAAATCACACTGCCAAGTCATTCAGTAGTGAGTGTTTCTGTGATTGCAAACACCAGCCCAAGAACGCAGTGCCTTACTGCAAAATACAGTTTTCTCAGGACGCTACAGTGCACTACAAATCATTCTCTTTCTGAGCCAAGGTGTCTCGTTGCCCATCAAACGCCAAGAAGTTACACAGAAAGTGGTGTGCTTTTCTGTTTATAGGCAGCCTTCCCCTTTCTCCTGATAATTACTTTTTATCTGGGACATTCATAGCATTTTACAAAAACTGATTTCTGTCAGCTTTCCTCATTTTACAGGCACAGAAACAGGCCCTGCTGATACGACCAGCTTCCTCAAAACACTTACTGTCACAAGTTTGTGCAAGCTTCATCCTCAGCACCACTATGGTGCATCTCCATCCTTTCTTCCACGGGTAGCTTTCTAATCTTTTCAGTCCTTCCAGCTCTGCAACTAAGCAAATCCGATCCCTCTTCTTCATTGCTACAACTAAATGAGTGCCTCCTCCTTTTTATCTCAGAATTTCTTCTGCACCTGAGGTTTCTCCATTGTTCTTTCTCCCATTCTTTCCCACTCTTCCTTTGTCAGGTATAATCCTTTGTAGTCTTGGGCAATTTCCACTTTCCTTCCTCAGCCACCTGCAGAGAACCTGGGTCAAATTGGTTTCCTTCCCTCAGACAAGTCCCCAGCATACTTATTGTCCAGCTAACATAGTGTCATTAGCTAATTACGCCTCATGTCATCCCGGCCGAGAGGAGCGGGCTGCAGTACTTGCCGGCTGAGCTGCATGCACCTTCACACGCAGCCACCCCAAGAAGTGACACCTGTATTTAAAGGCTGCATCACAGCCGGGATTCACACACCTCGTGTGACACATTGCTGCCATTAACACACCAAAGAGCTGAAATCCCCGAGGCACCTCAGCGCCTCTGAAAAACTAGGTTGCCAAGGATTTGCTTGTGATCTCTAGCTCACAGAGAAATCAGGGAGTGCCTCCTCTTTGGGCTAGAGCAAATACATGTATTACACACAACATTTTTGAACAGAAGTTTGTCTTCCCATAGACAAATAGACTTGCTTTCAGCTATTTCAGGCTCCTTGCTGGCCAAATGCAAGCATGTGAGGAATTCTGCTCTTTGCTTTCTGAGAATTTCTTACACACACGCTTCTTAACTTGCTGTTAAGAATTTAGACCTGTAACACTCTTGTAAAGTAAAAGTTTCTGTTTGCAAGTACTAGAGCATTTGGGAGCAAGAAAGTGTTCTGTGAGTATAATTTAATTGCTACTTAACACAATACCCTTACTAATCTGAAAGTTTTAGTTTTCTCACTTACTGATGGAAAACAGACTCTTTCCCCTGGCAAGTCAATGCTCATTATCATCTTAGTGTTTATGCTAAGACTTTATTAATAAAATAGCTTTCAAATGAAGAGGAAAAATACATTTCATAGACAGCTTTAATCATGTTACACTTATATTAGTAGTCTGAATTGAAAAAAAATTAGAACACTTGAAAACTGTGTCACAAAAATTATGTTGCTGACAGACATTCCCTAAGAGGACTTCTGGAGCTTGACCTATTAGACTAAGTTTCCATTAATACTTTGAGGACTTTATTAACCCAGTGCTGCAAGTGCTTTATTTAGATGCCAGGATCCTACAGAAGGCTTACATAGCAATTTCTGAAACAGTGAAATTTCAAATTACTCAAAAAATGTTAAGAGTTAAAGCTAGCTGAGAGAAAGCTACTGCTAGTCTGCTTTAGTGGAAAGTGCATCTGTTGAGAGCAACACACAGAAATACTGGGGGCTTGGGTAGGAGAAATAAAGAAGCAAGAAAGCTTTTAAGCAACGTACAACAGTAAATTTTCCTCATGAAGTCAAATTAACAACTTTTTAAAAATTCACACATAGTAATTAAATTAATAGTACCACAACTGCTGCCACAAATTTGTGGATCAGGTGGGATGCCAGCAGAAGTAATACTGTGACTTTATTTTATTTGCATGTAGGGAAGAAATGAAATATAATATAAAGCTCACGCCCCCATTCCAAAATAGAGGGAGGGCCATTAAAAATGTACACGTCTCCATTCTGAGCAGACAAGAGCATACAGAAAGTGCATGATCTTGCTGAAAAGATAAACAGCTGGATTTACTTGCTTCCATTAACCAATGACCCACTTGTCAAACATAAGCTGTAGATTTAAAAGAGTGATTATGTGAAGCCTCTTACATTACACAAAAACGATCCTAGCTATGAAATCAGATCAAGTCTGAAAATACTTGAGCACAGTCAATATTGTTCTTTTATGCAGACACAAGACAAGAATAAGTTATTTGTTTTAAAACCTACTACATTATGTAAGGGTAGTTTCCTGTAGTGCTGTTCGGAAGGCATTTATCCCACACATCCCGCTCAGGTCATTAGTGGTGTGCCAAATCCAGACCTTTTGTAAGAGGATGAAGCTCTAATGGAAGGCACTGCACAAACCTGAATGTGGGGGCACTGCCAGCTTCCTTCTATGAGGAACAGGTACAGATGGAGACTTAAAACTGGTGCTCCCCACAATAAATGATACCCATGACGTGTACCTGGCCTGTCTCATCACTCAAGGAGGATTTTTAACACGGGTGGGTGGCAGCTGTGCACACTTTGGTGGCAGATCTCCAGCTGGGGCTTTTAAGGCTCAAGCCAGCTGCCATTGACTTTGCCCCTGTGCCCTTTTGCACCTCTCACCAAATGCCTGTTTCTGTGTCTGCTCCAGGCTCAGGTAGGAGCAGACATGCAGGATGCTACAGATGATTACAACATTTGGGTTTGACTGCAACAAATTACTAGGTCCCAAGACCTGAAAACCTCTAATTTTGCCACCTTGTATTGTAACCAGCAGCATTGTCCACAACAGTGGCCTTCTCATACTTGACCTAGTGCTAAACAAATCTCTAAGAAGGTTGAAGAAGCCATTATTATAAGGAACATTTTTACTGTAAGAACAACTTACGTGTTGCTTCCACCTGACCTCATTAGTGTGCTGTGCATTGCCAGTGACTCCCACTTTACTCTGACTCAGTCTATAGGGTGATTTTCTGCAAGCTGCAGATCATGGAGCAACTCAACTGTGCAAGAATCCAAGCTGTCAGCTAATGAAAACCAAAGTTTCCAGCTCCAGTGATTGCAGAGAAATATTAAAAAATGCTGATACTTGGAGCCTGCCCACCTCTGGATTTTACTCTGCTGCTGGAGGCCCTGAGCACCACAGCTCAGTATCCCAATGCCTGCTGTGCAGATGCAGGCTTTAGCAGCAGCATGGGAAGAGAGGCCAGGAAAGCTCCCCAGTGCCTACCACACCACAGGACAGGGGCATATGCAAGATTATATTTATAAATTCTAGAAACTGCTTTGAAAAATTACAGTTATTTTTATAGCATCTACATGCACTATAAATACTTGATATATCTGACAAGGATTCATATTTTTCAAGGTTCTAAATTTTATGGTTTCTTTTTCTGCTGGACCAAAACTCAAATCATTACTTGAATCATCCTTTAATGAACATTCTCTAGCTTCTAAATGAAGCACCATTGATAGGCAAGATGCAGAAGGCAATGAAAGATGACTAGAAACAAAGGTATCTTTTCTTTTATATATTATTTTATATTATCATGGTTTCAGCAGTCCTGGCATTAAGTGGCACCATTTTGTAACCTCTGAACAGCCACATTGTGTATAAAATAATAATAATAAAGGCTTCTAACACTTTGAGTACAAAAGGTACTAGTGGCAAGAAAACAGTGCCGTTTCCTCATTACAGTAGAAAATGAGGTTTCTATTTAATAAAAACCCCAACCACAAGGCTATGCGTTTTTGTAACTGTAAATGTATGTCAGTGCTGTTGACAGCTTCTGCGTTGGAAAGGATCTCATTAACTCTGAACAAAACCACACGTTATCTTTTTGAAAAGTAAAGTTACATTCCTGATGAATCATCAGCTCCTTCGCTGAGCTCCTGTGGGATAATTTTTGGTATTGGGTACTGGAAAAATAAATATCACCCCAAAGTTCATAATATTTTCAGACAGCACCATAAAAGGCTATCCAAGCTACCCAGTTCCTAAGTTAAGAAGGGATTGGGGCTGGTGAGCACACAGCCATAAACAAACATTCCATTTGGTTAACTTTGCTCCCTCAGGTTCAGGCTTTAGGGCTCTGGTTTTCTCATGTTGGATCTAAACCAACTATAAAGCATCTGTGTTCTATGCAGGACTGACTCCTGAACAGATGTCCTCCACCGCATTTTGGGGGACTTGATGATGTTTCCACAGAATGACCATGCTTTAAAAGCACTCCACTCAGCCCAGTACACCTGTTTCACAGGTCTTCAGTCTTTTGACTGACAGCATCCCTTAGGAAAGTCAGGTCTCCTTTGGTGGACATTGTGGGAACCAGTTGGGGAAAACAAGCAGCAGGAAACTGAGCGGGAAACAAATGCCCTCATCTAGAAATAGTGTTTATTCTGCACCAGTGCTGGTGCTGGGAGGTAAGGAGAAAGAAGTGAGAGGAAGCAATTCTTTAGTCTGCCTGGTTTGGGTAAGTACATGCACCTTTTTCATGAACAACCAGAGAATATCTATGTCTGCAGGGAAGAAAAAAGCTCATACAGGCCTTTGTTCAGATCTTCCCTAAGCACTTAATGAATTAGTAGTTCATCATACAAACATACTTTATATACACGTGTCTATATATATATGCACACACTTTTAATGTATTTTCTTTCTCTTCCGCTATCTCAAAATAACTGAAATCTAGCAAGTAATTCCTGAGCTAATGTTCCAGTAAGATCAGCCTTGCTTTCTAATGTTAGGATGTATTGTAATTGCTACTGCCAAAAAGCCCCTTATTTGCATGTCACACATGAGAGCACTTAACATAAGAACTGTAAAATTTCTTGGATATTCCAATATCCATCCCTCATATTGTTGTCCATATAACTCAACTCCATGAAAAAATACACCCATTTGTCAGGCTCAAAGCCACTGAAACCTGACCAGAAGGTTTCCTGAGCAAAGACTAGTATATAATAGCATGTTACATGGATTTGGAATTTTAATAGCTTAGCTAATTCTCTAGCAATGTAATGAATCTCTGGTATTAGCGGGCTGATAACTAGATCTTCATTTGGATGTATAATAGGCCATAAGGACTAAAGGATTTGAAAAGGAAAGGCTAAACAGTGAGCAGCAATCCATTGGGAATACACTGGAAAACTGTCTGTTGCTTCACAGAAAGGGTTACACATTGCAGGAAATCTGCACATGTCAGATAAGTTTCTGTTAGACAGGTAGGATGCAGTCTGCTTTTATAAATGTCCACTTGGTGGTTGTGCACTATCTCCATGCTCACAGTTTTCTTTAGATTTCCTGTTGTTTCCAAGTGCTTGTGACAATGCCAGTATAACCACAGTGACCAAGCCTGTCTTTAAGCAGCAGCATCCACTCCATGGCAGAGCGGAAAGCAACAGATGAAAGCCTCCGTGGCTCAGCACAGGGCATTGTCCCGCTGCACTTCCATCTGCAAAGCCTTCCCAGGAAGGATTGCATCCATGGGGGAGGACATTACATTTTCCTAGCTCTTGCTCTGAGATACCTCCTGTAGTCTAGATTTATTGCTTCGTCCTTGAGGCATTTGAGCCATGTTTGACTAAATTACAGGCTGATTGTCCTGAGAATCATCGAAGACACTTGAGCCCTGCATGTCTGCTAATTGCTGTTGAAGTTACTCTTGCAATCTGACGAATCTGGACTATGTGGCTTCTTATGTAACTGTCCCTCTCCTACTCACCTATGTCTGTATGTCTGTGCTGGTGAACAATTGCTGGTGGCAATTCTTTTATTTACCATAGAACTTATCCTGAATAATTTCTCATGCCTATCACATATCTGGAGAAATCTTTCTGCAAACATATTCAAGTTTTTGTTTTTTTTTTTTTTTTGGCAGGGCATGACATAACCTGGAGCAACCCCCTAGTTTCACAGTAAAGCAAGTCTTTTCACTTTTAGCTGTGAAGCACAAAGCATCACTGCAAACTGAGCCGCCTCCTACATCCAGTTAGCATTTATTTACACACTGCAACAGCTTTGCAAGCATTAGCTAAAATGCAGAAGTATGTTTTGAAAATGAAAGTTCTTCATTACACAGCCTGAGCATCATTTCAGTGCCACGCATGTGTTTATTACTAGCTATGAATAAAGAAACCCCACACTACTGTGAACCACTAATGCTGCAGCACTTTCCTTCCAAGGGAAAAGGCAGGAATGGTATCCAGCACAGTATGGTGAGCACTGCCAGTGGTGAACCCGTTCAAACAAGAGGTTTAGTACCAGGTATCCTACGCTCCATTTTGGCATTTCTTGTTTAAGAGCACAGATGCAGAAGCAATGGTACGAGGGCAGCAAGTGATGGCAACTGCAGGAAGCAGGGATCTGTTCAGGGCGCATCCCTTCTGAAGGCTTTCTAAACATTGCCACCTTGTGGGCCTCCTGCCTGATATCACTGGTCCTTCCACTTTCCCCAGGTGACTTCCTGAGAAGATTTCACAGATGCCAAGCTGGAGGCTGGATGGTTGAAGTTAAACTCCCATAGTTAGGGATTAAAAAAGGGACAGCACCTTACAAATTCTATGTGGCATTAATTACTAACTCTGTACATGTGCTTCATGTAATTTGCTCTTTTTCCACTTAACATTATGATGGCAGCAGTAATAAAATGCAGAATAAAATGCATTTAACAAAACAAATGCAAAGAAGGATACAATTTCTCAAATCTCCCAAGCAGAAGGGAGATGTCAGATTCATTGTCCACCTCTAGTTTTTTTAAATTCTTTTCTGCCACCATCCCCTTCTTACTCCAGTCAAAAAACCCACCCCAAATTACTTATTATATTTATTATAAAATTATTTACTGTAAGATATCTGTGGCCTCTTGTTTAGCTTCCATCAGTTTTGTTTCATGACTGTTACATAGTCAAAGATGATGGAAAGGAATATCACTTGCCATTGATACCAAACTTATCTAACTACTGCCTTACAGACATCAAACAAAAGATCTTGGGTAAAAAAACACAAATGCACAAACATACTTACTTTGAGCATCCAAACACTTTCCCTGGTTGCCGGCTTGAATTGTTCCGTGCAGCAATTTGGCACTGAAAAGAAAACATGAAACCTTTAGTTCAACTACCAAATAGGAGGGGGAAAAAAAAAAAAAAGATTCACTGGATGGTCTTTGTCTGCCTTGGTTGAACAGTGATGCAATAGTTGTATGCTGAAAATTGAAATGAGTAGAAATCCTTCATTACAATGTCCCAATTCAGCTGTGTTCACAATGGCTCAGTGTCTAACACATCTGCACAACAATCAGATGCCCCCCAATATAGTAGCAGATCTATGAGCTCCCTTATGCAATGCTGCATTTAGAGTTTATTCATGATTTCCAGGCACACTGGTCTTTCTTCATCCAACCAGGCTTCTTCCGAACACAGGCAATCAGTTATGACTCTTGTGTCATGCAACTGGAGCATTGCTGCACTTGCCTGAACAGCTTTTCAGAGGGAAAAGAAATCTGCCATTGAGAAGCACAGTAACTGCTATCCAGGAAAGCCTGTGTTTTTGCCAATACAGCACAAAAACGCTGGCAGTCCTTTGAAGTGTCTCACTCAACAATGAAATCGTGGTGCTGCCCCCTTGTAGCAGCCACATTTAGGCCCATTCCCTTCTGTGTTCCTACATGGAATTGCCTATGAATGCTAAATTTGTCCTCACATCCATTCACTCAAGTGGTACATTACAGACTACAGAAACATAAGGTGGAGCTACCGTATATGGGTTTCAGTTTGTGCCCTGAATTACATACTATGATTACGTGGCTAAGTTTCTTAATTCAACTCCTCAGTCAGCAAGAAATATCATTCCTAGCAGGTAAATAATGGTTTACAGTCAGACCAGGGCTCTGGTTATTGCTTGTTTTGCATTCCTAGTCAACTAGTTGAGACAGCGCAGCAGGGAGGAGTATTCCAAAGACATCTATCTCTGCATAACAGCACGAAACTACACCAAATAGGATCCCAGGGGTACTCAGACTGCATCAGGGACTGAGGGATGTAGGAAGGTCTCACAGGTGAATTTATATTCACCAAAACCCCTGTTTTAAGAGGAGGAAAACATAAATCAATTCTTGCTATTATTCACTATAATCTGGAAAAGGTAAACAGACCTTTAAAGATGGCTTGTCTAAAGGGCTGGATCCCAGCTCCAGAAGCTGTGACTCATCCTGGCAGAGAATTTAGGAAGACTGCTAGCAAACTGGAAGGCTGAAGCTACCTTAAAGCCAAACCAGAATGGGAATTAGCTATTAAATATGTTATTGTTTCATTTCTTTGAATTTCTCCAAGCCTCTTAAGCTTTGCTTTTCAATGTACTCTTTTTCCTCCATTTGTTTAATGTGGAAAGTGATTCCAGCACAGCTGACAAACCTCAGGCGTTCTATTGGCAAAGGAACAGCAAATCCATCATGGTATGTTGGCTTTTGCTCAAGTAGTGCCCCTCTAAACTTAAGCTGGGATCTGACAGCACTACTCCAACAAGTGTCCCATCCTTACAAGTTGAGACAATGGTTAGAAGAAGACATCTCTCACCAGAAGGTGTTGACCAGAACTTCTAACAGGCAGCAGCAGTGGAAAGACATAGTGATTCCGTTAGAAATATGACACTTAATTTACTCATGGAATGTTTTCCATGCTATACTTTCTGAAGAGCGTGGTATTTACGGCACATTGAAGACAGAGGTAACTACTTCATTGTCTTCAGCATGTAGACCTCGGTTTGAGAGGGATTTGAGTAACACCACCCCACTGAACTTCATTCATATAGTCTCAAATAAAAAAATCCTCACAGCACAGGTTCCTAAAGCTTGGAAGCTGATTCTGCTGATGCTTGCACAGGTCAGGCCAAAGAGGTACATCTCAGCAACAGCTCCTCTTTTTGCCTGCAAACAGGCACTTCCCTGAGCTGCAGGGAGCAGTGCAATCGCCCTGGCCAGAGGAGATAATTGGCACTTGCTGCTGTGTGCAGCAGCACTGCCAGGTCTCCACCTGCTCCGTGAGCCGTGCCAACACCTCAACCCGTCCTTCTGGCTTGAGATGCCACAGCAGCACCCTGGCAAGGGAGTGGTAGGAAACACCGGATCATTAGGGTGGAATTTAATTTAGGTGGACAAAGGAATGCAGTAGAGGTCCTAGTCAGTGGGTGTGAGGAAGGTAGGTATGGAGAGCTGGAATCTTCTTTGAAAGGGTGGAGGGATAAAGATGTGCAATGAAGACAAGGAGAGAAGGATGCCATGTCCTTCTACTTCATGGCAGGCCATGCACAGCTCTCAGCTGCAGACACTGGCATCACATTACCACCCTACATAAGCCAGCAAGCCCAATTCAATTCCTCAAAACTCCCTAACACACACAGGCTGAACTGATTTTAAAATAGGTTCCCATCTCCTAAAAAGTCACCTATCAATACACCTAAAGAAGTTCCTTCTTCCACATTGGAAAATGTAGGAAAAAAGGATAAAATACAAGAGGATGAAGATGTAGAGGATTAGGAAAATGAAAAAGATCCTAAAATACAGAAAAAAAAAAAAAGAGCAATTTAAAGAGTAGTTTCAGAAAATCCTATGTAGTAAAACAGATAAAAACAATTATGTTTTGGTTTTTTTAGCGCAGAAAATTATGATTTGTTCTATGTTGTTGTAATGCAAATATTTGCAGCTATGTGTAAAGTTACACATAGCTACAAGTTCCCTATGTTAGACTATCCATTTCCCTGATGAGCGAATTACGTTGGGGAGAAACAGCCCAATGTTTATCATAAAATGCTTTTGAGTTTAGCTGTTATTCATAGAACTGAGTAGCTTTTATTAGTAGCCAATGACTGTTCACATGGTGCATTCAGTTCTCCCCCTCCCACAGCCCCTTGTGTCATCCCACTATAGCCACAGCTGGGAAGGGAACCCCAGGGAGGGGCTCAGACTCGTGGGCCACTGGCTTCCAGAGTCCCTCAGGGGTCCCTTCCCTTCCTTCACCAGCTGTGTACACGGCTCTGTAGCCTACATTTGCCACTTTTTCAGATGCTGCTGGGTTACATATCCTGATTGATGTTAATGAGTGCTAGTGGAGGCCTCGGGCAGCTTTGGCAAACTTTTATGGTTGAGAGTTTATGGAATCTTGGGGTATCCAGTGGATTCAGCAGGACTGCTACTCTACAGGGCTTACCTGGTCTCAGGAGGATTTCACTTGCTCCCTCTCAGCATATACTTTTCCTCCTTGTGCACAACAGCTATTCCTGCACCCACAATGCTGAACCTACTGACACAAACTGGTGCAGAAGGGGCTTCTATAATAATAGCCCCTGAAATGCTGTAAAGCACTGAATTTAATTTGAATTAATATTGACCAAAAAAACCCCAAATCAAAACAAAAAACCACCCCAAACAAAACAAGAATTGGGCAAGAGAAATATGAGAATGCAAGTAGAAAGAAAGCAACTAAATGGAAGAAGAAAGTACAGCAGAGAATCTGTAGTAAACAAGGAACAACAGCGTCTAGAAGCACATCCTATAATCGCAATATGAAAAGTAGTACCCATAGTTGTTAGTTTGAAGGACCAAGGAAGAAAAGTTAGGACAGAATGTAATTAAAGTGATTTAAATCTAGATTTCCCTTCTAGTTCAAAACTTTGTCTCCAGAAACTGTGTTTCCCCTGTGGGCACGGAGCCCTGTCTTCTGCTACTGTCTCTCTGTGCACTGGATGCTTTCTTCCATACTGCACAGATCTGTTTTCCTCCCCTTGTCAAAGACTGGAAATGCGATGTAGCATGAAAACAATTTGTAATATAGGCTGACAGTCACTGATTATTGCCTCAAATATCCTCAGCAGTTACAGAAAAAAACTTAAAAACCAACTTATTTTTAGCAACTGAAAGAATTCAAGCAACCCTATGTGGCTGCTATCCAGGCATTTACTGAGTGGAGAATAGCTTAACAAATTAAAGAAATGGACAAACTCAGAGTGTAAATCAGAAAGCCATGTATACCACTACTTACATATGCTTTCTTGTTGAAAAGATGAACAGAGACATTAATTTTAAGGCTTCCAGTGTCAAAGGAAAGAACGGCTGTTTTTATGAGCTGTGCATGAATCACAAAAACCAAAACAAAAACCCCCTTCTACTTCACAGTTTGGCAGATTTTTCAACTTGCTGGTAACTAACAGCCCAGCCCTATGCTGTCTTACTGTTCCTGAGTAATTCCTCTGTGTCTGCTCAGGACTCAGCAAAGGCCAAGACCCAAAGCAAAGAAGTCAAGGAACAGAGCTGGGTTTAATACTATCTCCAGCCCCAAAATGACAAGAAACCTAGTCTGACCCAGAGTGCTTCACAAGGAAGGCAGTCCCAAAAGATGTGAGATGCTGGTACCGAGCGCTTCCCACCTCTTTTGCTCTTCCCATTCCAAACACAGATTTGTCCCAGCGCTTCTGCTTCTCTCCAGTGCTCTGATTTCAAGTAATCTACTGGCATGAAAAAGGTCCTAGATATTTCTTATAAGACTCTGTTCCCTCCCTCTCATTTACAAAGCAAACAAACCTTTTTTTGTCATTTACATATAAAGTAAATCTAAGCATGTCCTACTTAGTAACTTTGTGGGAGAGAACATGCATCCTTTCTCAGGAAGACTTCTACTCTGTTTGGGAAGCCTTTAGATTTTTCTCCCTATAGAGCAGTAAACCAATTTGTGTAATTTCTGCTGTCCTCTCCTGTCCCCCCTCAACTTCTTGTAAAGGGGAATTTCCATGATCCAAGTGACTTGCAGACACTGCTGGGTTCAAAGCTCCAGCCAGCTGCAGTGTGACACCTACATTTTTCCAGCAGCCTACCTGTTCTCCTCCTATTAATAAATACCTTCACTGCCTTCCTGCCCAGTAACTCTGAGATGCAGTAATTATCTTCCAACTTGGAAAGGGTGTAACAGAGCTCAGTTTGTGTGATTTTACTTAGCTAGTGTGACAGATTTGGCAAACCCTTTTTTTTTGCATGACAAGCAATGCCAAACCAGTAGATCAAGCAGTAGGTGGCAGACCTAATAAGGTGACCAGATGAGACTGTGTATTTATCATTCTTTGTATTTATCAGCAGGCTGCCACATCTCACGAATCTCAAAAAAAAAGTTTCTCTTTGCTCCATTTGGAGAAAACAATCTTCCTTCAATTATTTGAGGCATCCTTTTCTTAAAAATTTAGTTCAGAGTCATTGATGTCCACATTTCAATTTCTATCACACAACTAAAAATCTGTCCCACTTGGCACTGTCAGTGCCTGTGTCTGTTGACTTCTACACCCAACACACCAATTTTGTTTGGTGCATGTCTGCGGTTTGCACATTGGACTGCAGTTTGCTGTTGATGCACTTCTGTATGTGCTCATGTATTATATTTTGGGATTTTTTTCTGGTAGGCATTATATCATCTTACAGAAAGCACTTGGCTTAAAAATAACTAGGGTTGATCAGGTTTCTGCTTAGTTTCATGCACTAGAATCATTTAACACTTTTAAAAAATACTTCCTTATAAACAAAGTTATGCTGTGATGATGCATGTTTTATAGTGAGGCAAGAAAAGCCAGCACTGACTAACGTTTCCCATTATGAAGAATTTGGCAATAATATTGCCTTAAGGCATTCCAGCCCTAACTGTTTGCTCCTTATTTATTTCTCTGGGCTGTGCTGCAGTTTTGCCAGAACTCTGAATCCCATTCACTCTGAAGCAGAAGCAAAAAGAGATCTAATTTCAAAGTAATCCCTTTTTTTTTTTTTTTTTTCAGATTTAGAAAAGTAAATCTGGGACAGTGTCTGGTTTTACAGTACACAGCAAGGCCCCGTCAACACTTGGGTTGTCACAACTGGGAGGACAGGATCTCTCTCACTGGCTGGTATTGCTGGCCAGAAGCTGGCATAGGGAACAACTCCACTGAGTGGGATGGAATATCAAGCTTTAAAAGCAGACATAGGCTCCTCAGATACGGTCTAAAGACTAAGGAATACACAGAGCTAAGGCAGAACACACATCAGCTTTCCCCTGTTCAATATGGAGGGAGTAAGAGACACATGGAAAACAGCTAGCAGCAACTGCTCTGGTCCAGGTCAGCTCACCACCACTCTCCAGATTTATCATTTCCTATACTCAGTTTTAGGCTTCATTTGGTAGATGGATCTTATTGACTAATCATTCACTTAGAATTAAAAAGAAGGTTCAAGGGAAAAGCCTTATAAATAGACATTCAGAAGTAAAAAAAAAAAAACAACAAAACAACAACAACAACAAAAAACAACAAAAAACCTGTCTTTGTATTCTGACCTGAGCCATTTTCTGAAGTTCTTTTAAAACAGCAAATCCTAAAGTTAACATGAGGAGTCCTGATGGCATAATAATATGCTGAATTACCTAAGCTGACATTCTTTGAAAACAAGCCTGCTGAACAAGCACAGTAGGAAGTGCCCAAAGTTAACTTTCATAGGAGTATTATGCAGCGTCTGAGGGACTCTCAAAATTGCTTTAGGGATATAAAATTGTTTCAGGACCAGGAAAACATTTAGAAGAGCAAGTTGGTTTAAAAGACAGATGCTTTAACTCAAAAAGTAACTTAAATGAAAATGGCACTCTTCACTGTAAGTCTTACACTTCCAGACATGCCTGAGAAAAATGCAGGTAGCTCAGTTCAGGTGCCTGATATTAAATGGGCTGAATCCCACTACTGTGGGATTAATTTTCCAGATCTCTCTTCACAGTGAGTGAAGAAAATTTAGCACCTCAGAGAACACTCAGCAAAAATCATTTAGGTGGCTAGACAGAGGGGTATAAACGTTCCCACCAACCCTCTGCTTTAGCCGAGTGCTTTACTATGAGCACTTTGCCTACAAATTGTCTAAACTTACCAACTGGTAGTCTTTGCTAAGTTACAGAATTTAGTAACTTCCTTTAAAAAGTAAAAAAACTCTCCAAAACAGTGCAAGATTCACTACCTCTACCTATTTCAGACCAAGAAAGAGGTGAGGACAGGTCTGGAAAGCAAGTATGCAAATTCTTGCCCCAGGGAAGGAATGACCTTGTTGGGTGCCAACTAACTGGAAACAAACTTCAGAGAAAAAAAAGACCTGGGGGTCTTGGTGGACAACAAGTTGAAAATGCTCAGCAGAATGTCCTTGCAGAGAAGGAGGGCAACTCTCCACCGGGCTAGGCTTGCAGATCCAGGGCAGTAATTAGTGTACCCAGGGCTTGCGAAAGTGCAGCACTCGTGTACTGGGGAGCCACAAACCAGCGAGAGACACGCTGGAGCCCCGTCTGCTATACCAAGACAGGTAAGGAGATGGAGTGTATGATGCAGGAGAGGCTGAGAGAGTTGGGTTTGTCCAGCCTGAAGACGAGAAGGTTTAAGGTGTGCGGGGGATGTATGACTGCAGCCCTCAGCTACTTAAGGGGAGGGTGTAGAGAAGATGGAGCCAGAATCTTCTCAAAGGCACACAGACATAGCAAGAGGCAACAGGCAAGTTTCAACAGGGAAAATCCTGATTACATGTTAGGAAAAGTGTTTTCATCATGAGAGTGGTTGAACATTGGGTCCAGTGAGGCTGGAAAATCTGAATGTTTGAGGTATTCAGAACTCAGAAAGTTCCTGAGCAACTTGATCTGTTTGGAGTAGCTTTGAACAGGAATGGACAAGATTATCTCTTTCAACCAGTATCATCTAGTGATCCCATGCAGAAGTGTCATCACTGCAGGCTGCTTGTTGCCTGCTTGCCTTTACCCAGGAAAGAGAGCCCTAGTTAGGGTATGAACTGCCATCTCAGCCCTTTTAACAGTTCTGGCACCTTTCTCTGCCTTAAATTGCTGAACAGAAAAAGGGGACTAACTCAAAGATGTAAAGATGGATTCTGGTATCTGTGGCAATAGTTAAAATACTTAGATAGTTAAAGTTTGTAGTTAATAGTTAAATAGCTCAAGTCTTGTAGCTTGATTTTTATTTCAGTCCTTAGAAATCGAAATATATACTATATAAATATATTTATAATAAATAATACTTAATACATAAATCTAAACTCAAAAGTTTTTCTCTTGACAGCACTGGTGAAGCAGGGAAGAGTTCTTGGACTCCTGTCTTGTGTGAGCAGAATGGATTACCTGCAGTCAATTATGTATGTACAAACCTATGAAGGCTTTAAGGCTATAATTTGTAGAAATGTCCTGCGAACTTCTGATTAGATAAGGTACTCACCTGATGGCTGATGGGACATTGAAGGGTGTAGCATCACTTCATTTGACCTGCACAGATAATCACAGATACTCCCAAAACCCAAAGAAGTCTCTCCTTTTCATCTAATCAATCCCAACCATCCAGTTTTCCTAGGTGGAATGCAAGAGTCACTTTTCCATAGATCCACAGCGTGACAATCATCCCTGGGTTCCCATCTCTGCTGAAAGGACCCTGTTGATCTTTTACACTACCTAATCAGTGGAGAAAGGTGGGCAGGGGGTCCCAGTGATATAGTCACAGCCCAGTGATCATGAAACTCTGGAGGAACATGTTCTAAGCCTTCTCCAAGCTGCTGAGGGGCAGATCCCCTGTAGTATCTCATGTTTTGAGTCAGTCCTTCAGTTTTCCTCGTCTACATGGTGGAGGAACAGCCCGCCAACACTTCACACTCTTCCACACATTTTGACTGAAAGCAGGAGGCAATTGCTGTGCTTGGCACAGGTAAAAAATCTGGGGATTTGATAGGATTGGATCTCCTGGGGGAGTAGCGAGAGAAATACAACTTGGTATTTATTCATGTTTCAAAGCAGTGAGTGCTGATTTTCTTACCTTACCCAGGTACAGTACCTCATCACTAAGAGAAGCAGAACTTCCCTGACAAATATAACAGCTACCTATATTCTCAGTAAGGATCAGAAACCTGCACTTGCAAAAGGTCTGTCAAAAAGTGGGGACCTCCTGCCTGCAAAATGGGAAAACTAAAATGCACTGAAGCTTGAGGACACTTGCATCGTGGTCATGATCCCACACAAGTAATTAGAGCTAAAACTGCAAACCTGCATGTTTGACAAAGAGAGCACAGAACCAACTGAGCTTTTTTGGGATCTTGAGTGTATGTAGAGCTGGAAGTTTCCCCATTAAGGGAAACTAAAAAAAGCCATGGAGGGGTTCTTCAGGGCAGCACTATATATGAAAACTGCATAAATACCTTTTACTCCTTCAGTTACAATAGCATTGCTACCTGATCACAGCTTGTGAACTTCAAGTTGAAGGAAAAATATTCCAGTCTGTGAGATAAGAGTGACAGCTTGTTGCCTTATTTAAGTACTCCATGATAGTACACAATAAAGTAAGTCATATGGGAGGGGGTTCAAAAGATGGGTTGCTATGCTTCAACCCCTAAAGTTAATGTTGCTTTGTTCTGAAAGGATAGCCTGCATTCTACCTGCCTGAATTCTACCTTATTAGAAGTTGTTGGGCTGCACCATTGAGCTGCAATATTTCCTCCAAGAAGCTGCAGTACAAATCTCACATGAATTACCATTTCGTTAGGTTGTTCTGCAGACAAGAGCCACAGAACACAATGGACCAGCCCACTAACATGAACACATGTGCATCACTTGCTCATTAGAAAAGAACCTAATTTTGAAGTTTTCAAGTTTTTTTACAGTATGGGGCTGAATTTAAACTTCCATAACATTCTGCTCTGCAAAGCTTTTCCTTCAGCACACTGTGTAAGCACTGATTTGGAAGAGCACTAAACTAATTTCAATAGTATACACAATTTAAGTGTAGACACTTCTCTCACTGCCTTTCCCAGACGGTTTATGTTTGCTGGCCAAACCAATCAAGGAAAGTCATCACTTAACTGAAGAAACAGCTACTTTGGATTGACTTGTCATTTACATGCACACTATTTCCCTTATAGACTTATACAAGAGCCATTTTTTCACATTTAGGAGACAAAGCCTTTTAGATTAGCAAAACTGGCAGTTTTGGTGTTTGTGAGGGTTTGATTTTGTTTGTATCATACTTTCATAAACCTGTCAGTAAAGCAGATTATGTGCAGAATAACAAGTCTTACTGTTTCTTCTCAGGCACACGCAATCTGCCCTCAAGAACCCAGCCCCTGTTAATGTTGTAGATAAGCTCTCTTCAAACTGTGCCACTTGCAGCAGCCTCCCAGTAGCTGCTTTTCTTTGGAATGACCAGAGTGTCCTTAAGCTGAGCCTGAAAGAACTGGCACATCTCCTGTCTTGCATAAACTCACACTCTTTGCATCAAAGGTTCCTGAGATGGCAACTATCAGACATTTTCAGGCATAACTGCTTTAGTAAACAGTGCTAGATATAAAATACATGTACAAAAGCTGAACATACATTTTGGGGCTCTAAATAAAACTTGTGAAAACACAATACTTATTTCCCAGGCATGAACTCATTTAACAAAGCCCTTCTGTTTTCATCAAGATTAGTCAGCTATTGAAAGTCCCCACAACAAGATATTACTGAACTGAACATGCCCAAGGTGAATCAAGGTAGTAACTCGTGGAAAAAATGAGCAGCTGCATAGTGTCTGCAGCTGAAGCATCCAGCATCAGCTGAAAGCAGGTCTGTCTCCCCCAAGCCAGTGAGCAGTTTTATATATGCTGGTGGTATAAGTCCAGTTTTTCTCCCTTTTTGGTAGTCAGATTGCTTATTAACTCATGTAGCAAAAATCCAAGATTCAACCTACGCTTTCCCATAGGATTGATTTCCCTGCAGGGCTGTCTCAGAGTCTGCTGCACTCTGCTGCAACTCTCGTACGCCCTTCCATTCCTGGTCAAAACATGCCACACCTTCCACATGAGTCAACAGAGCAGGGCAGCATCTCCTGCAGCAAGCAGGGAGGGAGCTGAGAGGAGAGCCTGGCTGTGAAAACACAGTCCATCCTTCAGCAGTGGGCAGGATGCTCAGAGAAATGCAGCCTTGGTCAAAAATATTACCAGGAGAATGCAACAAGCTGCACTTGATCTTGAATTCACCGGATCAGGCAAGGTCACTTCTGGTGAAATATTCACAGGGATAAATTCCAAATCACCCAGATAGTTAGTTAGCATATGCAAGACAGCTGGAAGTCTTTACAACACTCTCAAATGACAGTGTTTGGCACCTTATCAAACTAAATGCCTTTTGCCTGTCGAGAGCACAAGCACATCATTTTACTTCAGCCTTGTTCTGATTTCCCTCGGCGTGACGTGTTGGTTGTGAGAAACTGCTGTATCCAAGACAAGATGTCAGGGTCCACCTTTCCTACTCCTTTTTGATGACAAATTGATGCTGAAGTTTAATTTCCAGAATATGAAAATTATCAAGATATTTTAACATACAAGACGTGTAAAAAAAAATACAACCGAACCTGTCCCAACTTTAACCAGGTGACCTGATGTGACTCCAGGAAGTGCAGTATTTTTAATCCCAGGAACACTCCTGCTTTCCTTATTCAGTAGAGATGCTTACAACCTTTCTTGTTTGAAGTACTGTGTTCTTTCCCCTACTATTCCATGCAGGAAAACAGGATGTTCAAGCCAATGTAACAGTTCTCTGACACTAAGAACTCAATAAGCCCAGGAACACGAGTTACTGCTTCTTTTATAGTCATTTTTTAAAACTGGAATAAGGCCACTGTTTTGTCAGTCCCCATCCCAGAAGAAATAGCCCTGTTTGTTCTTGATACCAATGGAAAGGCATACTGTAGCATGACAAGAGAATCCAGCTCAAAGAGTTTTTATGTTTATACACACACACAGAGAGCTATTTATTTGACTGTTGTGAGTGCACTTCATGGGGTGAGCTGGGAGTGAAACCCCTCCATGTTTGACCTGATGTGCAAGTGGACAATGGGAGATGCCTGAGCAAAGTACTGGGCTTGTGCCAGGGACTTGAACCAAAAGGCAAACCCAACAAGAAGTGAAAATAAACTGGAGACAGCACAGAATTTCCTCAACTTCAGAAGTCACAGTAGTAGACAACTAGAAAAGATGGGAGGCAAGGACCCTCCTGCACAGGTTCATAGGGCATGGGAGGTACATATTATTAAAGAGCTTTAGTCTCATCTGCCAGATTTCTCTCCTGTTGGTAAGTGCTTTTTCTTCTCATATTTATTTTTATGTTTTAATAAAATCAGTTTTGTGGGCTGGAAGCCCCTAACACCTCACTTAAGCTCACGTAAAAGATTGTGTGGTTCCACCATGAAGCTCAGGCCCTGCTGCAGCACCCTGCAAGCACACAGGCTGGTACCCAGCTCCCACTGGTTACTTCTGAGTGGGTGCTCCTGCACCTTCCAGGACCAGCCCATATGCTTAGGGCCAGGAGTAAAGCAGAAATGCTTTTTACCTCAGACATAGTCCTGAACAAATATTTACTTGCAATTTCAAGTTTTAAACGGGTCATCAAGGAAAACAACACATACAAACACCACACTGTACAGCAGGACATATACAGGAAACTCAGAGGCCACCAATCTTAGTGGATTTAAATGGGTACAGTAAGACTGCTGCAGAACAGACACATTTTATTTATTATGTATCACCGAAACCAATACAACCTGAAATAAGACCTTCACCGTCACAGATCAGAAGGCAGCACTTCCAATTTCTTGCAGTAGCACGCAGTGTATACTGCAACAAAGCATCATCAATCCCTCTGTGCCACATTGTTTTAATGGACAGACCTGTACCAGCAGCTACGCGTTCCTTTCAAAGGGAGACCAGAGATATCTCTGCCAGCCGTCAGACAAGCGTTTCTTGTTGGTCTGTTCCACAGCTACATAATAAGTTCCCTGTCATCTGAAAAGCCCATCACAGGATTTCTCTCTCTGGTTTTCTACCATGATCACATGTTGCCTGTAGCCCCTGCATCCCAGTGAAAGATTTTTTTGCTGCAGCAGAGACAATACATCGTCCTAAAGTCATAGACAGGATGCTAAGCACCTCCTTTACCTGATGTGGCCTTCAAGCATTTTACAAACACACCTCACAAACATTGTTTCAGGCCAAGTGACATCTGACTGGCAGTTATATTTCTTTCTCAGTTTATTATTTAGATCTCAGTTATCTAAGGAGAGTTTTCATTGTATACCACATCCTTTGCAACTCCCCTTCCAGCTTGCACAAAGGAGTTGAATTTCAGTTTTCTTCCTCTTGTTGGAAATTGTTGCCTATATGCATGACTGTCAGGTGAACAAAAACTGAAAAATTTCAAGTCTACAAGATTTACTGTTTAAACTCAGCAACTTGGTTTGACTGCAACTAAACTAGGGCAACAAGAGCCAGCTGTCTCTGTCCTCTGACAGCACTGCCCTGAGAAAAATTACATTATTTAAGGTCATCAAATAACGTTAAAGAAACTGCAGTTGTCTCAAGATCTGTAGAGCATTCTGATTTGAGGATCCCACAATCTAAATAAATGGCAGTTGAACAGAGAAATCCATAAAGCAGTAAGGCATCCAGCTGAGCAGGGTCAGCTTGGGTCTTCTCAGCAGTACAGGTAAAATAGACTACGGTTGTGACCCAGGAATGTAGAGAAAAATGCATTTCTATTTTCACCCAGGAGTCAGAAAACTCCCTTTCTTGGTGGTAATGGAAGAGATGACTGTGCAGGGCCAGCAAGGCTTGAAGGCTGGGCTCAGACTCCGAAGCTGCTGTTGTGAGAGGGCCTCTCCCCTTCCACTCTGCCCTCCCCGTGCTGCTGGGCACCCCTGTCCTCCCCTCAGACCCTCTCAAGCCACCCACACCAGACTCTTCTCCACAGCCACCCCTGTGCACTCATCCCAACAGAACCTGCAAGCCGCCCCACATCCCTCCTCCATGCATGAATTAAGGAGGGAGAATCCACGGCCAGACTCAATTTTAGCATCCACCTATATATTCTGAATTTTCTGCTTAAATCTTCTGATAGCAGAAGTTTTGAAACTCGCAGGGACTAACAGAATGCCATGTCAAGGTAATGCCACTGTCAGTCTTTGTACACTGCCTCAAAGAAGTTACAAGGAAGTTACAAGAGATTGCCATTGGCCATCTGCCTCTTCATTACTCAGCTCACCATCAAGAAGTCTTCCTACATTTAGTACATAAGTGACTCCAAAAATCAAATCAGAAAAGGAAGATGGCACCCAAAGGCTTGTAGTTTGGCTACTCAAAAGTAGCCTTTTGAAGATTTATCTAAATGTATCGAATAAAATGAGTAATCAGCCACAGGACAGTCAGTGTCACTTGAGTAATTTGTGTTGAGTACCAGGTGTCAGAATTATGCTAGGTAAGTATTCCACAATTATTACTTTCCAAGTCACTTTAATCTCTGCTTGAAGGAGTGACCAAATTCACAAACACATTAAGCTATGCAACGATGTCAAAAAGTAAGTAACTCTGCATTACTCACTTGAAAAAGCTTCAACTTTCTCCCTGATTCAGAAAACCCATCCAAAAGTATCCAGGAGTAGAGACACCTAACACTATCTGCCAGTACTGACAGTATTTTCCTCCTCCTTCATCTCCCCAATCTACTGTACTAGGACAATAAGAGATATCAGCAAATATTTTTTAAGAGTTTAATCAACACAAGGTACTTAAAATAAATGCAATGCACTTAAAAATACCTGTGAACAACCTAACTGCAGCATGTCAACCTCCTGGAAGCATGGCAGTGGATAAAGCCAAGGGCCCACCCTTGTAGGAGATGCTATGCTGTCAAACAAGACTCTTCTCACCACAATCCAGCACAGCCACAATTTGCCACATATCAGTAAAAACACATGGTAGACAGTAGATGTGACCACACTGCTCAAGTCAAGCATCCTACAAGTTTAACATTGACAGCAGAAGCTCCAAAGAAAAACCACAGCATTATCTGGGTGGAAAATGTGTCTATTCAAATGTAAGATGCATTTATTTTCTCATGTCTACTAATCACACTGAGTCAAAATGCTGTGACGGTCTCTCCAACTTGCATCTTGACGTTTTGCCCGGGGCCATCAAACAGCTTTTGCCAATACATTAATTCACAGTTTTGCTTACAGCTTGGAAATGGGAATCCATCAAGAGCACCAGTTTTTGGAAAACATTACTTCGGTTATTTCTGTAGCCGGTGGTAGTTGTTCCAGAATTTGCTCAGAACACTGGTAGACTACTGACCCTCAAATATTCCCATGTTTTGGATGCAATTAGTAACAAAAAATATTAGTGACTTCTACTCCTTCTATACTGAAGGCTTGTAAAAGAAAACTTACTACTCTTCTCTGATCTAGTTATGTATAGATGCAGTAACTGGAGAATAAAGTTAAGACACTTGTATCTGGTTGCTTATAAAGTTTTCAAAGAAATCAATCCACACTTCCTTCCATTTTCCCAGAAGCCTAAAACGTACTTTTAAGGTTCATGTCCCTCTCCCCAGTTCCTCACAGTTCTGCCTTACCATCACACCACCAATAAACCCAGAGTTAGGAAACCAGTTAATTGAGATAGGTATTTTTTATGCTGACCAGTGTTCTTGCCACATCCATGCTACACACCCTGCCTTGTTGTGATCACTTTTTGATACACTGCATTTGACTTCAGTGGAAGACTATGAAAGATTTCACCCAGACATCTTGTAAGCTGATACAGACCTATCCTCAGGATTACTGTACTGACATGAACACCTGTGTTCAAGAGCAAACAAACTTTTACAGCACCTGATCTCATTGAGGGACATCCATAGTCACTCATGAGGCCTCTGCTGAACAGAGTAACTCATCAGCAAACCTGTGCATGTATATATAAGGAAACTGTGATACAATAGAAACCAAAAATTATAGCAGGATTTTTGGGTGTATCAAAAAGTCATGACTAAACCACAGCAATTGCACAATAAAGCATAGCATATCTTTTATTTGTATGCTTGAGAAGTTAATATTGGTATGACTGACAAACAGCAACACAATTACAACAGCCACATTAACCTCAGTGTTGTGGGCAGGTGGTGCAAATTAGCCCTCAAAGTCATCAGTCTTGGAAGCATAACTACCCTATGACAATGAACAACCTCTCCAGGTTTGGGGATGCTTCTTTAAGGCTGTTGTTTCTCCATTTGAGTTTGTGATACAGGATTACAAAGCTATAAAGAACAAACCTTCAATCACACATGGCAGAGAACACACAGACCTTTGAAATGACAGTAATAGTCCATTCTCTGACAGAGAAATATTAGGTGTAAAAAAGGAATTAAAGTAGTAAAGCAGACTCCATGACTTACCTTACCTTGCTGTCTCAAAGGTTCATTTAGAGGAGTATCCCCAGTACGGGAACCTTTAGGAGGCCTTGACATGGTAAGATTAGTATTATTTTTTAAGATAAAAACCAGTTAAATGAAACTGCCTGTTGTCACAGACTGGTAGAAAAGAGCTTCCCTTCGATAACTTCCCTTTATAAACCTCACCATGGGTGTGGCTAAATTACTAGCTCCACCTTTCATCCTATTTAGACACCCTACAATAAAAAAAAAAACTTCTCTGAAGCAATGTAATTATTTTATCAACTTATCATGTGCTGGTTTGGGTTTTGTTTGGGTTCTTTTTTCTTTAAAGTAGATAACTAGTTGAGAGTTTCACAAGCTGATGGGGCAAATGTAGAAAATTAAATTTGTCTCCCATATTTGCAGCTCCTACAACATGGTCTGCAAACATCTGGTGGGTGAACTTGCTCAGTTGTTTGCTTTTTAAAAGCAGTGTTGTAACAACCTGAGGGAAGTCTATCAGCTTTGAGTGTTTATTGGTATTAGAGATGCCTTATATTGAAAAGCAGCATATCTATGTACTTGCAGCAATTTCCAATTGCATCACCTCAAGACAAGCCTCCACCACCAGTGAAGGCTCTTGTTTTCATCACTTACAGAATGAAGATGAAGCAATACTAGAGCCCTTTGCATGACTCATTAAATCATACACATGCCTTCACTATGGAGGGATCACCAATAAAAATTAGAATCTGTTCTTTTGTCCTCTAAGTACTCTATATTTTAAAATCCCTCAACTTTCTTTTTTCTCCAGGCCTAATTCAAGACGGTGAGGCAATAGATTAGGTTGTTGCCAGTAAGGCAATATTGCCTGCAGAGTTTTATATTGCCTTGGTGTGTAATACAAACACATCTAGGTGCCTGCACTCCTGTCTCTTAATTTTTTGTACTATCCCAACTGGTAGTATTTTGTATTTAAGGGTACAAGTATGTGGAACTATAAACACAGGGCTTAAATTTGGGGTTTCTATTTCACTGAATAGTTGAGGTTATCCTGGCACTCCTGAAGGAGGCTGGGTGTGAAATTAGAGTTCTTGAGGTGTTTGGCAGGAGTTCAACTATGATTCTATCATCTGGGTTTGCTTTCAAGGGAGCGATTAGGAAATTATGTTCTTGTTAACAAGATCTATGCAAGTAATGACTATTATACCCAACATTTCCTGTATTTAAGCTGAAGTGCTTGTTCCATCTTGATACAAAGAACAGAGGTATTTTCTTGAGAATTAGTGACTTGGGCCAAATCTTAACTTTAAAAGTATTATAAGAAGAAAGTTCATCCCTTTTCACAGTACCAGGCCGTTTCCATCTGAAAATGCTAACTGGTGCTTAAAAAATACATATCCACGTGGAACTTTTACTTCAACATTAGGCACTCCCAGATGTCAGATGTAGGAAGAAAGCCACCTTTATTGCAACAAGAAGTGTTGCATAATAAAGAACAGCATTCACTTTTCATTGCTTTTGTACTTCTGCAGGCAGGATAAAGCATCTTTGACTTTAAAATCCATATTTAAGGGACCGATACCCATGTCTCTTGCTGTTGCTGGAAGTCTGTAATCTCATGCTCTACTGTATGTGAATACAAAAATTCTGCAGCATTCTCCAAGGCTAGTAAAATCATTTCACTCCTTAGAGAAAGTGTGATGATTCTTAGGAAAAGATAAGTTTTGAATGAGTTCACAAATTAAACATAGCATGCAAGAGAAAAGAAAGCAGTTCTATTGAAATGCCGAGCTGGGAGAAATTGAGACAAGCTCATTTTCTTTCCTATCTGTGAGGTCCTGTAGCAGAGGTGTTCACTGTGGACCAGCTTCTTCTCTCTCCCTCAGCAACAGCTGACTGAACAGGTCAGCTCTGACATTCTTGGTTATCACTTCTTTTGAATTGATGTTCCCAGACAGAATGGGGAAATCCACAGGTGTGAGTGAAAGGAGGAGGAATATCACAGGAGATGAGCAAGAGCAGAAATCAGGGTAGGAGTACTAGCATGTTGTGCTCAGTGCACAGTTCACACTGTACAGATGCACCTCCTAAGACGGGACTCAGAACCGTGCTCTGTTTAGAAATACAGCACTGGGAAGATACAAGAGATGATGCTTTAGCTTCCAAAGGACTTGCTGTTTCAGCTGGTAGTACCTATATCCCAATACTGAAACATGAAATGGAGTATAGTCTCATCTGTAGCAGCTAGCAAATAAAATCAATAGATTTTAGATCAATAGATAAAATACTCAGTGCCTGGGATTCATTCCAAATAATCACTATTCATGGAAAAAAAAAAAAGTCTAAAGTCTTATCTTCTGAGTTTGACCAACAGCTCTTACACAGACGATGCACTGCCTGCCAGAGCTACTTTGTTGCTGTCCTAATGGCAAACACAGCATTATGCAGCTGTAAGGGGAATCACACATTTTGCCATTATAATCAGAGGAAATCGCTAAAACTTGCTTGACCAGATCATATTTTTGCAGCCACAAGCAGAAGAGGTGAGTAGATGCCTGCAAGCAAGGGGCTGGTAGGTTGGTCTTCACTGATAAGGCACTTCAGCACTACCTGTACTGATAATGTCACCTGCTGTTGCCAGCTGCTTCCATGCAAAGGCCAGCCTTAAAAACACATTTGCTTTCCTGAGCAAGAACAGTTACAAGAGCTCCTCTAAATCTGCCAGTACTTAGCAAGGAAGCAATGTTTTAAAGCACAGAATTAATCTGCCTGCTGACATTTCATGTTCAGGGGAAAATTTAGGACTGACTTTTAGTCCTGATTTGTTTCATAGTCCCCTCCCTGTTCACGGTCCCCCTGGATCAAAAGTTCTTGGTTTGATAAAGCAGCGTGTTCAACCTCTGAAGACAGAGGCTGCTTCTCCTTCCTCTTGGTCAGGCACAGCATTTTCTGGCTCTGCTGCACAGCTGGGCTATGGCACCACTTTCCTGCTGAACCCAGGCCCAGCCTGGGAAACAAGAGAGAGCTGTCAAAGAGCAACCAAGCCTCTGCCTGGTAAAAGTTGGGGGTCAGGTGCACAGCAGCCCGACTGGGGAGTCTCTGTGGCACAATCAGTCAGTGTGTTCACTGTTACCCAAAAGGCTGGTGGTCCAAAACCACCCAGGGATGGGGGCTTGGAACTGGGTAACCTTTAATGGTGCTTTCTACCCCAAACCATTCTATATCTTCTATGTTCCTACGAAAAATGGGGGATCCTTTCAGGCAAAGGCCAGAGGAAGTTAAAAAGCAAACTGACAGAATAGAATTACTGCCAATTTTGTGGTGAAGTCAGGATGCAGCTCAGGGGAAGAGACACATCACAGATAAAGAATGTGAAAAATCTCGTAAGATCATCTTGTAAGATGAGAAAGAAAGGGGCACTCCACAGGAGCAGCCTGAGAGCAGCAGTGCAAGGATGCAGGGTTCTTTCCAGGCACAAAACCAACTACCCTGAAGTGGCTGGAAGCCCAGATCTTTTGTTTTCTTAACGAAGTTTTTTGTCATCATCTGGAATTATTTAATCTGCCCTTCAAAGGTCTTCCAAGAGACAGCCTACCTAGAGCTGCTGTTCAAAACTTCACCAAATGCAGTTTTCCTATGACATTCTGCAGACTTGTTTCAGTTCCACCTCACAACCCCTTCTTCTACAGAAATGTACATTCCTAGAAAATTTCTGGGGCTTGTTAATGAGACAAAGATGTTCACAACCAATTGCCAATACCTAGTCTCTTGTACCTCTAAATTTCCTGCTTTCTTTTGATAATACTTCCCATTATTATGATTGACATCAAAATTCATAAGAGAATTAAAGGGTTAATGAAGTTGAAAGGAGTAGCACTGACCATAAAAAGCTACTGCAATTAATAATGTCTGAGAACTTGAGCTGCAAGAAAAAGATGCAAAAGCTAGCAGAAAAGAACTAAATTGACAGCTTTAAAGGTTAGTCTGTTTATGTTGCACACTTTATTTGTGTCAGGGGATTTAAATATCCGATTGTTTGGCAATCATTTAACTTTATAGCAGACCTGCAGACTAACCTGTGGAAGTGGAACAGAGCTGAATGACTGGGATGTCCTACCCTGACTACTAAGAACTCCAGGGAAACCCCAAAGCACACAATACTGGGGGGCATCAAATGCCAAGGAAACTATTTGCTCTGTTGGTGCAGTCTGGTAGTTGGAATATAAGCAGTGATAAGTGATAAGACAGGAGCTCCCTGCTGCCTCTGTGATTAGCTTAATTACAAACAGAAGTCCCTTGTTCTCCTTGTGTATGGGTCTATTAATACTAACTATGTGCTCATGCCATCTGCCAAGGAGCCATTTCCAACTTCACAAAGCACAGCAGACAATACTTGCAGGTGCTTGGAAATGTGTTTATTTGGCCACTAAATCCACAAGACTTAAACAGGGCCAAACAATATTTGCATTTGCAGGTACTCCTGCAGGACATTGTCTTCTGAACTAATATCAGACATGAAGAATTCCAGACTCTAATGGAAATCAAGAGAGGTATTACTCTATAGCTTCCATTTTGCTTCTTAGTCTGTATTTTTGTGTCTGGCCTCGCAAATATTCCTGGATTCAGAACCGTAAGGGATGCCACATTCCCAGCAGAGACGAGTCATGAGACCCAAGGTTAGTTTCAAGTGCCATATTGCAAAGAAGCTTCAAGAATGAGTGTTTCTACTTAGTCTGAATATAGCAAAGCCAAACAAAACACATTGTTTTCCTTTGATAAAACGTGACACGCTTTGCTTGCAGTGTCATTCAAACTCTCTGAAGAGTTTGTTACTAGTCTATAGTCAACCCAGTATTAATTGAGGCATAAAATGGTTACCAGATCAAAGCCTATTTTAATAAAACTCTTCTGTAAGGAGCAGCCTGAGAAGATACTGTGAAATGAAGCCATTTCACATTACATGTTGTACAAACTAACCATGCAGAGAGATGAGAGACAGATTTCCCCTGCGGACTTTAACGATTCTATCAAGATTTACTACTTTAAAACAATTTACGTATCTGTACCTTATAGATGATAGACCTGTATTGTTACATCCTTCTTACCTGTCAAATTTATGCAGGATTTGTATTTTCTGACAACTTGATATTTTCTTGTGGTTTGGCAATGGTAATTAGACCAACCTGACTGTTTTTCATTTATGTGTATGGTAGATTATCCAGTGTTAGGACCCTACTAATTTTCTCATTTAAGGAAAAGAGAAAACTCAAATAAATGGTGTACTCAATATTTGAAATTGCCCTGCTGAAGAAATACTACTGGCTTCTTCCCAAAAGGGGGAGAAGTAGCATGGTGAGCCATTCTCAGAAGAGGCCAGGTTAAAGATTAAGCTGCTATTAAGAGAATTGTTCCTAAACTTTAAATAGGACAAATCTGAAATCTGTGGCCTTTAAAGGCCTAGTGGTTGATTGTAAAACCCTTCAGCACAAGAGGCAAGTGTTTCTGAGATCAAGGAGGCATTCAGCCAGGATCACTGAGGCTCCCCCACAAATTTTGTCATGTTTTCATCTTCTCTACCACATGTCCTCCTCCTCTTCACTACCACTGGGCATCTTTTAAGACCACTGTGAAAAACTGTCACCTCTTCAGGGCAGCAGTTGCTGATCATATTTGAGCATACTTGCCCCTGCTGAAGCCATTCTCTTGCTAGAGGGGCTCTGTTCACAGGATTGCTTTCCTTCGGTCCTTTTAAAAAACTTTTTGGTCATGGCCATAATATAAATAGCACAGGGCAGCCCTGCTGCTGGCTGCTGACACTGGGCACTGCTCCCAGAACAGGTCTGTGCCTTAATCCTGCCTGTCCTGCGACTGCGCGCTGGGGCTGTGCTCCAGCTCGTCGGGGACGAACACAACGTGAAACTGTTCTGAGATCCAGTTAAATAATAATATGACAAATGCTTTCCCTGACAGCTTCCCTAGAACATTATTGGTTTTGGGATCCTTTCCCTGCAGTTCGGGTTTTACGTTCTCCTCTCCCCGCTCCTGAACCTTGCTGCCAGCACCTTTTCCTGTCATCTGACTTTCCCAAAGGCAGAAGACAAGTCACTGCTGCTTCCTTACAGTCAGTGAAGTGTCTTTTCAAACCCCTTGAAAATAGCACCTTGCCTGAGGCTCTTTCCCCTCCTTTCCTGCAGGCAGACTAAACCCCAGTTTCTCTTGCTGCCATGAAGGCAGCCTTTGCCAGAGTTCAATCTTCAGGTTCACTGCCCCTAGAGACAGATGTAGTGGAGGCTGTCAGCAGGGAGGATCCACGTGGCAAAAACCATACAGAGAATTGCCCAAACCCCCTCACCTTTCCATCAGTGAGAAATCAAACCCCACTGAAACTGCAAGGATTTCACATTAGCAGTTGTAGCTTTGCTCAGAGGAGCTGGGCCAAAACACTGACTTCTATACACACACACCTACCTGTACCTGCAGTAAAATAAATAATATACATAAAGGTGCTGAAAGGCTCAAGATCTCACTTAAACTTCACCCAACACCACCATGCGTGCCATCATGACAGAGTTGGTTTTTGGGCCCCCTGTGACTCAGAGCAATGCTGTAAACATGCTCCCACTGGGCTCTCTGTAGCAGCTGTGCAGAGAGTTCTCCCTCCCGTGCTTCATGCCAACATCTGCCCAGCCCAACCAGCTCTGACACAACCACTTGCAGTTTTTAACATGATATAGTATCACTCTCCAGAGCTGCCTGAGGGAAAAATGCATTCCACTCACCTAATTGCATTAGTCTAATGTTTCTCCCTCTTTTGGAATTAAGCTATTTAAATAATAAAACTTGACTGCATTAAGGTTTCAATGTTGCAAGGCTTAAGGGAAAAAGGATCAGGATAAAAGCTATTATAAGGTAAATCTGAATTATATGTTTCAGCCAAAGTTTTAGTAATTTTAAAAGCCCACAAATTTGTTTTTCAATTATTAAATGTCCCTGTTTGGGTAGGAGGGATTTCTTTTACTTCTTAGTAGCTGGTACTGTGCTCTGGTTTTTGGATTTAGTATGAGAATAATGTTGATAACACACGGATGTTTTGGATATTCCTAAGTAGTGCTTACCCTAAGCTAAGGACTTTCGGTGTCTCTTGCTCTGCAAGTGAGGAGCCACAAAAGAACACAGGAGGGAGCACAGCAAGGACAGCATTTAATACTAGTAGTATGTTGTTATTATTAGTATATTTTGTTTCAAATCTTAAAATGCTCTTAACCAATAAGGCTGACTTTTTCTTTCCAATCCACTGCGGGGGCGAGGAGCGAGCTGCTGCATGGTACTTAATTGCCTGCTGAGGTTAAACCACAATAATAAATTACTGTAGTTATCCTTTTGGGAGGGTGGGTGTGGTGTGGTGGAAGGGATATAATTTGTTTTTTAACTCCTCCAAATATTTCACTGGCATTTGAAAGAATGTTCAAAAATAATATAGAAAAATGCTAGATAGCCAGAAGAGACAATGATAAATAGTTGAGAATACTTGGACTTGTAAAAGCTGAAAGAAACCTGATTTGAGAGTTCTATCATCAGAAAGGGGCCTTAGAGGCCATTACAAATAAAATCATTGGGCTAAAATAACTATCCCAGCCCAAGACTACCAGTCAGCATCATCAATGCATTGGTTATTTCCAATGCACTTCAGACAGACTTTATGTCCTCCCAAGTGAGTGATGCCTGCTGCCCTTGTTGACAGGAAGCTTCTCCTGCCTGAGAAGCAATAGTGATGGCACAAGAGACCCTTCCGCTTCTCAGAGGAAGGGAGTGCTATTGGAGGACTTAACCTTCAAGAATCACAGAATCACAAAATTACAGGATGGGTAAGGTTGGAAAACCACCATCATGGCCCTCTGGTCCAGCCTCCCTGCTCAAGCAGGGTCATCCTAAAGCACGTGGCACAGGATTGCATCCAGTTCTTGAGTCAGTCTCTCCAGTGAGGGAGACTCCACAACCTGTCTGGGCAATCTGTTCCATTGCATGGTCACTCCACATGTTCCTCACACTCAGGTGGAACTTCCTGTGCCTCAGTTTCTGTCCACTGCCTCTTGTCCTATCACCTGGCACCACCAAGAAGAGCCTGGCTCCATCCTCTTGGCACCCTCCCTTCAGATACTTACAGACATTGATGAGGCCCCCTCTCAGTCATCTCTTCTCAGGGCTGAACAGGCCCAGCTCCCTCAGCCTTTCCTCATAAAAGCGATGCTCCAGCCCTTTAATCATCTTCATAGCCCTCTGCTGGACCAACTCCAGGAGCTCCAGGCACCTGAACAGGTACCTGGTAAGTGGCCAAATGTCGAAAGTTTTAAATAAGCAGAAGACACCACCAAATGACCAAGCCTGACCACCAAGCATTCTGATATAGCCTAAAAAGACAATTGGCCAAGTTATACCATCCTCCCATGGCACATGCCACAAAGTGAGGCTACAGAAAAACATCCATATTTTCCTGTCTTTGAAATATCTCCATAAGGCATAGCTGTCTCATACACACCAAGCCCACAAGACATTAACTGTCTCACCTGCTGCTGTCCCTGACCCCTTCCCCTCTTAATAAGCTGATCTCTTCTCCTTAGGAAACTGAAGTAGCTCATGGATTTTGTAGGCTAAGTTTAAGGCAGAGTGAAAGAAAAAGGAAGGAAAAGTCAAATTCATTAACTGCTAATCATTTCTGAGACCATTGGTTGAATCTAAATAGATTATATAGCATCTCAGTCAACTTTCCCTGCTAGGGACAGCATGAAACTTCACTATTGCAGCAGTACCATTAATCTTGAGCGTTTTTTGAAAGATACAGAGTTTCCTGTAACTCAAACACTTCACCCACAGGATAAGGCAGTAGGTGAGTTAAGGGGTCATAACCCTCCTGTCCTCCACTTCGGGGATGATTTTCACTGCAAGGGCTTCACTAACAAGAAGCCATTCAATCTCAGCAGTGGTTGCTGACAGCCCCTGTGCGAGACAAAGACAGTTTGTGCTCTTTGTATCTTCTCACTCATTGGGTAAAGGCCCACCCAGCACACCCAGTTGTGTGAGTAAAGACATAAACAAGAATTAAAGCAAGAGTCCCTGTACCTCAGAGAAAAGACACAGAATGAGTGTGTGTACGCCGAGGATTTGGAGCGCATTCAGCTCGTGACCTGGGCATCCTGACATGACAGTGTGTACAGTTGCTCATACAGCTGGTGAATAATAAATACCTCAACATGCCCTTGAGATGATACTTCTAAATACTTATCTCTTCACCCAAGCAGTCAGAACCCTGACTGGATTCACCCTGCAATAATGTTGCTGTAGAAGTTTTTACATGGTTCATTTGACTTTTAAAAGAGATTGTCTTTTGAAGAGCAAGTGCAACTTACCAAAATAACCTCTGAGCTGCACGAGGCTTTGTTTGAAATACTATTCTGCTATTCCGCTTCTCAAATGTCATCTCAGTCTCAGAGTTTATCTTCTCTTAAAAGATAGCAAAATTATCACTGTATTTCTTGTAAAAAGTTTTCACCTTCTATACAGCTTTAGATTTCTTGCTGTATTAAGTTATGAGCTGTGAGTTATTAGCCTCTATTCATTTGCTACACAGTTTGGGGCCACAGATAAAAAGCAACTATCCCTTTGGGAAGCAAGTACAAAAAGGACTGTAACTCACTCACCACAGAAAGCACCAGAGGGTTGCTCATTTGAATTACCAGAAGAAGCTGTTTAAAATGAAAAACTGGTGGTAATTGGTGGGGGGCTCATTGTTTTTTTACACAACCTCACGTGCCACTACTGCATGGGAAGCTTGTAGCTTCAGGTAATGTTTATATCTGCCCATGGTGCTGCATCCTTCCTTGCAGGAGCTGTCACCCTTGGTCAGTGGATGCAGCATGCTGAATCATCAGGCTTTTAAGTGTTTTCCCTGGAATAGGATTTATTTATCACAAAGCTTTCCTACTATGCAGCACACTGAAGGAAAGCTCCTTTTTCAAGCCTCTGTTACCAGAAGCTGTTTTGGATGCTTGCAGCTCAGCAGGGACATGCAAACTGCTTATATATTGAAGGATTTTAAATTCATAAACACAGCGCACCACAGAGCCAGCCAACAACTCTTCTGCTTCCCAACTATTCAGCAGCAAAACAAACACACAAACGCGCTTCTCGGTCCTTCAGCCCGCTAAATACTAATTACTCTCTAGTGATACAACTCAGCATAATACTCCCGGGATTTTTCCGGCTTCACTGCCACAGGATAGCGGACTCGGTTCGAGTCGGGAGAATGTTTTAGCACCGTCACAGCGCTGAAATTTCGCTTCCT
>VZRO01005862.1:1295869-1404279 GCA_013397915.1 Daphoenositta chrysoptera
GATGGGGACCGACTGCTCCAACCCGCGCCTGGATGCATTTATTATTATTATTATTATTACTACTGTTGTTGTTGTTATTGTTGTTGTTGTTGTTATTGGTATTATCTTTGTTGTTGGTTTTATTTACTTATTATTTCTAGATCTTTTCTTTTCTTTTCTTTTCTTTTCTTTTCTTTTCTTTTCTTTTCTTTTCTTTTCCTCTCCCGTCCGTGCAAGGTTAAGGTGCGGCGGTTCCCAGAGGAGCGCGGCCCGGCACCGTGCAGCCCCCGGGGCTTCCTCCCAGCCGCCGGTCCTGGAGCGCCCGTCGGACGGCGCCGGGGCCGGGAAGCGCGTCCAGCACGGCCCCTCTTGGGCGGCTGAATCCCCAGGGCTCGGCTCTGAGGCCGGTCGGACCCGCCTGAGGGGCAGAGCGCAAGAGCCGGCTCTGCAGAAGGAGATGCTGATTTCCACAGGCTCTCCGCAATCACTCCCTGCGGCAAAACCGTCCCACCTGCTCTCGCAAACGGAGCTAGCCAGGGAAGCTGTCAGGCCTATCTTTAGTCATTTGCTCCACAGATGGACTGTTAGTCATGTCCTGCCCACATGGAGTCTAGTGGTTTGTGCTGTTAAGCTCTGTGTCATGTAGCCATAAATGCAGAGGGGAGGTGATCTCTCTGTAGGATGGTTTTTTTTCTATTTTTGTAATGGTAACTATCAATTAAGGCTTGGAGAAAAACAGAAATAGTGCAGAGTCTTCCTGCCCTTGTAATGACACCTGGTATTTCACCCAGGAGTTATGTTAGGGCACATCATTTACATGAAGACAAAATTTAAAATGGGGGGGGAAAGTCCCTCCCAGCCCAAGCTGTTCTGTGATTATGCATGTCAGAGGAAACTGTGCCATTTCCTTCTGAGCAGCTCTGTGTGAAGGAGCAGGCCTGAGGTCCAGCTTCTTTGCCAATGTTTATGGGACCTCTCTTGCTGCATAATTTAAGGGACCCCATGTCCGTAGGGATACACAGACCCCATACAGACCTGGTACAGCAGCTCTGCTGCCCCAGCTGACTGACAGGAAGAGCAGCCTGGAATGCACTGGGGAATGCCTATGGAGTCTCCAGCCCTTCCCATTGCTGGGAAAAGAGACCACCCACTTCTCTAGGAGCAATTTAGGGCTGAAGTTGAGGTGCAGAGGGGTTCACCACCACTGAGTGGGCTGGGACCCTCTGCTCTGAAGGGTGCAGAGTAGGGCTCATGGTAGCTGAATCTTTCATGGCAGAAGAGCAGTGACAATGCCATGCTGCTGATGAGATGGTGCTAAAAGTATGAAGCTGGGCCTGGAGGCCAAGTACACTCATGAGGTCACAGACATCCCTTGGGGAGCAGAGGGGAATCCCAAATATAAGTGTTATCAGGTAATGCAGAGTGGTTAGCCCCTTAAAAACCTACCACTCAAAACCAAAGGAATTTTCTGGCTTCTTTTGTTTCGTCTAAAAACACCTGAATTTTGTCCTAATCCTGTTGCTTCATGTCATAGTGACGAAAAACCTATTTCCGTGCCCACAGAACAATTAGAGGATTTTACTGCATCTGCAGACTGCATTTAACTGAGTTTGAAGATCAAAAGATATGCTATTTTTGCATGGTCGTCTCTGGGACTCCGCACAGCGGTGTTGGAGGCCCTGGTGGATGATTTTGCCATCAGCATGTGCCTAAATATTTTAGGAATTGTAATCTTCATTGTGCAGAAGGGAGGCTGCACAGCAGAGAGACAGAGTCAGGCTAAAAAAAGCTCACCTCACCTATGAGCACATCCAGTCTAAATGCCCACAAGGAGACCTGCTGACGCAGGGGACCTGTGTTCTGGAGATTTAGCTGCAGGTTGCTGCTGACTGGTCCCTCTCTCCTGCTTGAGGCTCCCAGCACTGTAGGTGAGAGGTGTATTTGGTCTCAGCTATGGCCAGGTGCTTCCATGTCCATCATCACTGCACTGTGTGGGGAGCATGGCTCACCCTGAACCCTTCCACACCTGTGATTTCCTGAGCCAATACAGCCCTGTCTGATGGATATAAGCTCTCAGAGCCTTCAGGTGTTGAATGCCCAGAAACAAGAACTTTTAAAAATAGAGAGGCTCATGATGAGGTCCATGTAAGGTCTGGGCATTTATCAGTCCCAGAACATGGAGGCTGTTGTCTGTGCAGACATCCTGACATGTGTTTCCTTCCCTCAGACACTTCCCATGTTTCTGTTTTATGCCAACACCAGCAAGAACCATTGTTGCAAAACAGTCACTTGTTGCTGTAGTCCCCCTGCACTCAATTTTGTTTCCCTTGGCAGAGAGGCACTAGGATCATGCACGTCCCCTAGCATCACAGACATCCTGGATCAAGCTAACAATACATTTGTGGCTTGTTTGGTTTTGTGCCATGTTCCACTGATGGTGCTGGAAGTAGCAGCTGGCGCTGAGGTGGGTTGACAAACTGTCTTTACCTACCAAAACAGTTTTAAAAATGAACATTTGTCTCATCTCTAAAACTAGATGCTTGCTGGCTATCTCTTAACAAAACCTGCTTTGCAGCAAGTGAAGAAACAGAAGGTGATTCCAAGTTGACAAAGGAAAGGTCAAAGCAACACACTTGGGTCCTAGCTTTCCTCCAAACACAGCAACACAAGCACCTACAGATATGGCTGTGACCTGGTCAGAGCCTCAGGGAAGTGCATCCATCTTCAACTGCACTCTGCTTCCAGGAAGAAATGATGGCTTTCAGTTTTTAAAGAGCTCCTTACACTTGATCTCTAATCACTGATTGAAGAGATTCAGTTAGGTTACACGACATAATCTCAGTAGAATTTATTACCGAAGGCTTTTTCCTGAATTCCTTAGACCCTGTAACCTCCTTGATGTCAACCCAGTGCAGGGTCATGGCTGAGGAGGGAATATGGCCCTTTCACTTTCATTTTTCATAGCTGTAATTAATTCTCTGCATCATCTTCATCAGTGAGTGCAGTTAAAGGAGGAATAAAAGGGACATCAGTCTCTCTAATGCAGAACTGATTTAGATGCTTTTCTGTCAGCATTTGGATCTGACACATTACACAAACCCAGTACAAGCCAAGTGTGTGGTTGAGTCTTCTAGCAGGGACTTACACTAAAACATCCATGTAAATACATCTCTCTGAATATAAAACTCAGCATTCTCACTTGCAGGTGCTTCTCTGTTTCTTCATTTACCATTTCATTATTCCTGGAGAGTGACTTCTTTTTTATTTACAGCATCCCAAAATATGTCAGATATTTCCCATTAAAACAAATGGATAGAGTTGAAATTAACATATCCTATACACAGCAGCAGCCTTTGTTTACAGAATATGCAGAAAACAAATTTGTCTCAGGGTAAGTAATAGCACTTCCTAAAAGTCCCAATTGGCTTAAATTGTTGGTTTGTGAACCCTGTTGAAGGAAGTTGTTTTTTTCCCTCATGCAAAATTCCCACTCTACCTGAATAAAACCTTTTCAGACTTTTTTTTTCCTTCTTCTTCTTCCTTGACCACCTGCCCTCCCAAACCACATTTCCCACAAAATGTTGCATTTGGTCAAACCTTGCCGTGTGGTATCCAGAAACATCTGAGGAAATACTCACGAAACCATCATCTCTTACTATTGCTCATTTTCCTACGGGCTTTGTTGGGATGTTTATTTGCTTTTGGCCTTCTAACCCAAGTGCCCCCAGCATGCCAGGAGGCACTAAGCAGTCCACAGGTGGTGACTCTGCCGAGCACCCATGAAAGTTAATCTGAAACCGAAGAACAAGATAAAATGCCAACTTCACCTAAAGTGCACCATCGTGCTGCAAGCGGGCAGCCCTGCACACACACCTGTGTGTCCCACAGGGCACGGCACACTGGAGGCCACAGGGTCTCAGCTGTACACAGGTCTCTGCTACCTCTTTTCCAGTAGCCACAGTCAACAGAGCAGAGCACAGGGAGGGAAGGAGAAGGAATGAGACTGAGAAAGCTGCACTTTGTGTTGTGTCGACAAGGTAATCTGAGAGATACGTTTCACGGTGTTTCTGCAGAAGGTCTATTCTCTACCAAAGCCTTCAAAAAACAACCCCCAAATGCACTAGTGGGCTATTAAATAATTTGGTTGGATACACACAGCCTATCTTACATGGTGTGTGTGGAACAGGAGTGATATATCAGCTGTCACTCTTAATATTTTATAGAAATGGTTGGGGGTTAAGTCTGCAAAGTCTCACTCAAGGTCGTCACCTTCTGTGTTCTGTTGCTCAAAGGCAGGCTCAAATAGAGCAGTTCCCAGCTCATACAGGATATGATAACTTGCTTCTGTTGCCATCCAAATCCATTATTTCCAGTAGGGCCAAGACAAGACTTTTTCGCACAATCCTGTCCTCACTCATCTTGCTTGCGTCAGGGAAGGGCAGCGTTAAGCGGTAATTGTCTCAGCCCAGTTCCAGAATTAAAAATTAGGTTCTTAGCTGTATCTACATATTTGCCCACTCTGCCAGCATCCCTGGAGAGCAATCCCTCTTCTCTAACCTCTCTATGGCCCTGATATCCCCTCTCACTAGAATGAATGGATGAGTTTTAAGAGTGCATTTAATTTAAGGGGTTAGGACCCCTTTATGAGGTCAGACCCAAGTACAGCCTTTTAAAATGGTTTTCTCCAGGGAGGGAGTTTTTCAAACTCTGAAATAGTCAGATAGTAGTGATAAATGTATTCATGAAAGGAAATTGGCAACATCTGAGGAAAAAAATAGATGCTGCATTCAAGTTCTTTACAGGCACTTATGCAACGGTGTCTATTAACCAAGGTCCTTAGCAGGGAAGCTCCTAAGTATGCACCACGTATCAGCCCCACATCTTTTTCTGACTAGGATGCTTTCTTGAATGTATGCCAAATCCCTAATTTCCAAAGGGGTGCACAAGTCCTTCTTGGCCAGTCTCTTCTGATTCACCTGAATCCTAATGTTTCAGGATTTGAGATTGTCTTTCATTAGATGGAAGAAATTTTTTATCAGTGAGAGCCTGGCTAATCAAGTTGCTGAAATCATGATGTTAAATCTCACAGGGTCTGTGAAAGATTTTAAGGCCAGGGTCTCCTTCCCTGATGCTATGAGGATTTCTGGATTGGATTGTCATTACATAAGGTGGGAAAGAAAGAGACCCCTCAAGATTAATCTAATACTTGTCATCAACAGCAGAGAAAAATTAGCCAGCAGTTGTAGTGGACTGGCAGGAGGCTGTTTTTCAGAAGGTGGTTATAGTGTAAAAAGTGGATGGGGATGGGGACAGTCCCCAGCTGCTGGGACCTACCAGATGATAATCAGGGGAAATACACAGAGTGTGAAGAGCAGTGAGGCTGAAGATCTCCTTTCCTTGGAAACTTCACCTACCCAGAGATGGGAGCATAGTGGTATCTGTGGGACAGAAGCAGACGGATGAGCAGACGCTGTGGTACTTAGCAGAGGAGACAGACAGTACCTAACCAAGTGTGAAGCTGGTCCTGGTACCCCTACGGCACCATGGGAGGTGCTGGTCCTAAACAGCCTCAGGGAAAGCAGCAAAAGTCTGACAAATCATTCTATGACTCTCTGATTCTGTGGAAACGGTTGCTAATGGCAATGTGCCATTATACAAGGTCTCCTCACCCTCTGCAGGTGGCCTCCAAACTGCAGAATTCAGGAAATCTTCTGTTTTGAAGGGCCAGACTTACCGTGATTACAACTGGAAGAAATTCTGCTCCCTAAGGGAATAATTATGCAGCTGAGCTGAAACTCAGTGTTGAACCACTCTTTCCCTTTACAGTGGTTTTCTTTTGGAACTTGGAAGGTAATTCCTCTTTGAAAACATTGTGCACTGTAACGGGTGCTGGAGGGAGCCATGTTGTTCTTTCCGTGACTGTCAGGAGCAGAAATGATGAAATGAGGGGTAAAGTGAGGAACTGTCTCATCTGAAAAAACCCACTTTTTTTTTTTTCCTGTAAATCTGAGGTCACTTTGGGTAATCACAGCAGCAAGATGCACTGCCATAACCAGATGCAAAGTTATGCGCTTCCTTAGTGTCATGGGTTAAAATGATTTAGTTTATGGTATCTGACTGGGTTTTTCCCTAAATAAGGAAGCATGAGTAATCAGAAATCTCCTGTTTTAGTATTACCATAGAAACAAGCCATGCAAGAAGTAAATGAACTGTGTGTACAGAGCTGGATCAGGTCTTACTGAATCTGTAGGAATAAAACTAACAATGGTGGAAGAGTCCAGGGGACTGAATATCCCAGTCAGCAGAGCATTGAAAGCCTCTAACATTGTTCACGCTGCCACCATGTGTTTCTTTGTTCTCGATGAAATTAATTCTGTGCGCTATCCGTGTGGCACATTTGGCTGTGTCTCACAGTAGTGGCTAACAGTAAGAGAACAAAAATGAACACGTGTTTTCCGTGTCAGGCTGTAGATTTTCTATGAGTGGTTCACAAATTATCTTGCTGTATAAAAGATGAGATTTTATTAAACATTACTTTTGAAAAGGTATATCCAAAGTAGTAGCTGCTAATCCATTACAGTGGGTAATAGGGAAACTAATGACAAGTGACTAAACCTTTTCCCACAGGACTGAACAATTTGCATAAGAAATGCCTACCTCCACGAGTCACTTTCTCTCCCACAAAGACAGTAAAATTTTAAGTTAAATGTCGTATGAGAGAAACACTCCTAAAAGGAAATAAGGGAGAAATAACGAACTCATGAGCAAATACCATCATTGTTGAACATAAAAAACTCCCTGGTTGTCATTTACATAAAGATATATATCTATGTGCCATCCTAATAGCACAAGAAAGAAGTGAAATAGAGATCTGTATCACGACTGCTGATCAGAGCTACAGTTTCAGAGTTTCATTGAAAATCCAAGCATGCTGTTTCTATAGAATGGAAACTTGTGTATAACTACTGACAGTGCACGTATCAGTCTGGCTAAAGTGATTTCACTGATGTCAGTGACCATATTTAAACTCATAATAGAGGTCTCTGAAGAAAGATGGATTAGTATGAAATGGTAAAAACAGTTCAATTTATATTGGATGTAATGGTGTTCTTTTGAAATGCTGTCAAAAATGCAGAAAAGCACAACTCTGGAGAGTTACAAAGGGCAGACTCCCACAGTTCTGGCCTTGCAGTGCTCTGCTGATGCTAAAAGAGTGGCTTGCCCCCTCAGTCATGATAAGATAATATATCCTGTATCCTTGCCCTACCCCATTGCCTCTTTTCTCTCCTGCACACTTCGTGCCTGTTGCTGTCAGTAAGTGCTGTGGGTAGCACAGCACTTCAGTAACTCCAGTAACACTATATTTAAATTGTCAGGGACTGTATTTTGCAATGAGCTGAATATTTTGGCAGCTGTTTAGCAAAGGGTATTATCCTTGGCACGGCTTTGGCTCTGCTTACAGGAGCAGGCAGTGGCTTTGCAGAGGCAAGGGCTGGTGAACATGAGTGGCACATGTGTGCTAGGGAGGGGATATCTTGGACAAGATCTGGGCTGGTGCTGTGGATTGAAGGCTTTAGTACCTGAAGTTTGTTAAATGCATTTCTATTTGTAAATGCATCATCTGGTTTATTTTTTCACAAAATGAATCCATTTTGTGGCTTCTGCACCGCTTCACAGTAGGGAAAACAGCCCTGTGAGGACAGCCAGGTGAGTCCCTTTAAAAAACACTCCTGATGAGAAGCAAAATCTTCATGTCAACACATCTTCTACTGACTGGGCTTGGAGTTCCCAATTTCCGTAGACATCAAAAGGTGAGCAGAGCTTTTCAAGTGAGCCAAGGAGTTCACCATGCTCCACACCTGCACAGTTTCATCTCCGTTCCCAGAACTTAATTCCCAAAGTCTTGCTTAAGCCTACTTCAAAAATAATTAGTTCTCCAAAGTTCTGGAATTAAAAGAGACACTTAAATAACTCCAGAATTTTGTTAGTATTTGGCACACAAGAATGTATCGGCCTTTACTCTCAAACAGCCTCCAGTTTTTGATGATGATGATGATAATAAGGAAAGTCCGAACTGTCTTTTCTCTTAAAGCCATTATTCTGTTTTTAATTATTTATTTGCAGACAAAGAAATATAATTCTTTCATGGTATTTCTTCTTCAGCTGGAAATTTGAAAGCAAGCAAATTTCAAAAAAAGAGTAAGCAGAATAATAGACACTGAATATACATTGTAGAGTCAAATTAGGAGGGAATAAATAAATAAAAAAGACCATAGCAAACATTTTTTAATTTTGGGGATGTGTTGATTTTGATTTGTAATAAAGGACATTTTTTGTATTGAACAGGATATTTGTCTGGGAGCAAAGCCAGGAGCAGCAGTGGTGGGAGGAAGAAAGAAGAGAACTACACAGATATTTTTGTTACAAATTGTCCAAAGAGTGGCTGCTTGTAATGGTTTAGTAAACAAAGAGTACTCACTATTCACTGGACTCCAGATGCCCTGATACTAATGAGATTCCATGGAAAGATACTCAATAACAATAGTTATTGCATTTTGGAATTCCATGTGCTTTGGGGGAAGTAAATAATAAAAAAAAAAAATACAACTAAAACCCTCTCAAGTACTTCTCCCTATCCAACACTATTACGGGTTTTTTTTTATTTATTGCTACTCCTAGATACGTGAAACATAACTCATGGAGCGTGTGTCCTCAGCCACGAGTTACAAAGAAGCTCTGGATAGCATCTGCAGGCATTTCACCTGGGAACACCCAATCAAGTATTTCTGCATGACTTTCTTCAGCGTAGCTTCAATGCACTCCTCGCTGTGGTGCCTGACTTTGCCACCCCCCATACAGAACAAACACTTCTGTGCAGGGATGGGTCTCTAGGCTGACTTTAAATCAGTCACACAATCAGTTCTACCAAAACACTCGAAGTCCTTTTCGGTAACTGGAACTATTCCATGGTAAATTTCAGTTTTTGGCATAGAAGAACTTCAGCTGGACAGATATGCTGAGAATTTGTTCAAACAAACAAACAAACAAACAAATCTGTATTTTCCCGTTTTTCCTAGTTCTTACCTTTGAATCGAAACACCAAGGTAGAACCAAAAATATTTCAAGAAGCTTGAAAATTTTACCACTGTTTGAGTAGTTGAAGGGAAAAATTGAACCTGAAGCCCCAGCTGGGCCACGTCATGGCCTAAACTGACTCGTCAGACTGGAGTGTATAATATTTCCATCGTTTCCATAAGACTTGAATCTTCTGAAACAGGTGTAATGCCTGGTCTAGGGGAAAGAGTCCCTGCCTGTGGCAGGGGTGGTTGGAAGTAGATGGTCTTTAAGGTCCCTTCCAGCCCAAGCCATTCCATGATTTTATTGTGCACAACATTCTTATGCTACTTATCATTATGCCATAACATATATAAATTCATAGTGCATCTGGATCTAGTTTCTCTCTCCCACTCTCTGTTAAAAATATAAAATGACAGAAGAAAAGCTACACAAAGAAGCAACCAGCCAGACCAAAAATGTGACACCACTTCTGTTCAAGGAGTAACAAATAGACTCTCTACAGCCAGGAGAAAGGACAAGTGAGGGAATATGATAGAGACTTCTATTAAGTCCTGAGCAGAAAAAATAACTTGGGGGTAATTGTTTGCTTTTTCCCAGAATAAAGGAATTTGGGTTAGAACACAAAGGTTCTAGCTGGCAGATTGAAAAGAGATGCAAGAACAAACGTGTTCTTTGCACAACAGGTATCTAGGCTGTGGATCTCAATTCCACAGGATGTTATGGATCTAAAAGCCTAAAAGGGTTAAAATTGATTGAATGCATTAATGAAAGAAAAATCCACAGAGGCAGTGGAACCCCAAGACGCCATCTCTGCAGCTGCAGTCACAGAAGGCTGGTAACTATATTAAAGGAATGTTTCTGTATTACTGCCTATTTTTATGTTCTACCCAAAGTAGGTAATATTTGTTGCTGCCAGAGACAGGATCCTGAACTAGCTGGACCTTGAATCTGATCCAGTGTATCTGTTCTTGTGATCTTACATTAATTTTCAGCAAGAGAAAAAATGGGAGATATTTTAGTACTCAGGACTTTTAAACTTTGAATCCTCTACATTCAGTTCCCAGAGCTGAGTAAAAAGAACTTAAATCTTATGGATAATTAAATAAATAAAACGATTTTTCAGAGACTTGGGATTAATAAGTAACAGGTCTATAATGCATAGTAAATCAAAATTTCGGTGTGCCAAAGGAGTACAAAATAAAGCATAGACAATAAACATATTCACAGCTGTTTTCTGATAATTTTGAAGTACACAATAGATTGCACCATTGTTTCAGTGCAATCTCTGATTTTCAGATAAGACTCGGGTAGCAGTGTAAAACAGAAGTCCTTTCTCCACACATATTTTCTTTCAAAAGTCCACTGAAGATTTTTGGCAGTTTTTAATAAATTGTTCAGGACCTACCTCTGCTAAGTGTCACATTTCTGGTTTTATATTACCAAGTTAACTTCACATGACTCTGATTAAAAAATTGTAATTAAAGTATTAAGAATGTGTTTTGTTCTACTGCAATTTTGAATCCAAGAGAGAATTACTTGGATCACAATGTTGTTAATTTAAGCCAAAGTATGGTACTGTATATAGTTCTATTTTTCCCCTCCTCTTTCATTTGAAGTTCTGACTAATAAGTCATATTCAGGGGGGTCAGAAAAAGGAGAGAGACTGTAAAAAAAAAAAGATTATTGCTTAGTATTATCACACTGTGTAGGATCCAGACTTAACCATCTCTTTGATTATCTCCCCTGGCCAGGATGAGATATGGTCTACAGTTCATGGCTCATTCCTCATAACCAGTGAGGCAGAAATGCAATGTAATGAAAATTGATCTATAGAACATACTCGATTAGCAAAATATGAGCAAAGAAATCACTTCTGAAGAAAGTGAAAATAAAGAGCACCAGCCAGCAGAAGCAGACAGAGAGATGGACAGACACACAGACTGACACAATTTTTTGCTCCAGAAAATCAGGTGGAGTAAACACTGGGTCCATCCAACAAGTGAAGAGTTCATTGCTTCATTTACCTCAAAATCTCACTACAGATATTTGACTACAGAAACACAAAAATAAAAATTCCTGCTTCATGATTGTGGTCTTACACTAATTATCAGAAGAAGACATTTTGGAAAAATGAAGAGTAGCTTCACTGCTGAAGAAGACGAAGCAAAACGTATCTTCAGTTATTTCTTCCATGTTTTTCACTTGTAATATGGGGATAGTAGAACACTAGAATTCTGTGAGAACTAATTTAATATGGGGATTGCTTTGGTTTCCTTGGGTCTGTAACAGCATAAAAACATGTTGGGGAAATAAATGCATTTCTTCTTATCTAAAACGTGGATCTCTTACGTGGTCACTTGTGTGCTCTCAGCAAAGTAATAACAAATGATTTTCCCATCTGTGCAGGCTCACTGGTCTAGTATGGGAGAAAAATAACTTCTGTTGTTTAGATGAGCAATGAGGGAACACGGATCAAATCAGGGTAAGCAAACATGCCAGACTAAAGCTATACAGCATTCAAGAGCATGCCTAGACAGAAATGCGTTCATATAAAACGTTTATGGACTACTTTAAGAAGGGAAATCCTAAAGAATTGAGTCTAGTTGTTGAGCAATCGTGGAGAGAAAAGGGGTCAAATGTTTACCATAAATTTTTTATTACACGGAGCAAGAGGCATTCCTATGCAGTATTTTATAAGGAAAATATTTGCTCCCTTTGAGACTGCTAAACCATCTCCAGGGATTTTCATTTTCCATGCTGTGCCCTATTTCAGCACCTACATATGCTCGCAGATTTTTGCTGAGATTTGGTGTCTATGACTGTTTCCCTGACAGACTTCTGATTGAAAGCAGCGTGACAAACCGTAGGAAGCCGTGTCTCCACAGCCCCACTCCTGCTGCTGCTGCTGCAGAGAGCCAGCCTGGTCTGCACAGCCGATTTCTGTGTGTCCCTGAGCCACACCGTGCCCTGGCAGAAGTCGTAAATCAGAAGCAGCCAGCGGCATCTCTGCCACCGACTGGGCAGCACGGCCCCACTCCTGCCCTGCTGTGCCCGCGGCTGCCTCTCCACGCTCCGCCCGTGCCCCTGGTTCCTCCCGTGCCCCGGCTCCGCCCGTGCCCCGGCTCCGCCAGCCCTGGCACTGCAGCCTCTCGGCCCGAGTGCCACCGGCCAGAGGGCACACGGCAACCGGGAGAGCAAGGCCATTCCACCTCTGCCCCCTTCCTGCAGGAACTCATCTGCTCATTGTGCTTTTTTGTACCAAAAACCAGAAGATTTCTTGTTTCCTGATCCCAAGAGTGATGCCAAAAGAGCAGAAAAGCAGCGCACAGCAAAACGTGTGAACAGATACTGCAGGATGGGAAGCCTCCAGACAATGAGTAGGCGAGTACAGCTCCTGAAGGAAGCTGCTTCCTCTTTGTGTCAGGGTGAATTTGCTCCCATCTCACCCTTGGGGTGACCCTTCCCTTTGTCTTCATGTTCCTGTACCACAAAAATCGCCTAGAAACCAAAGGACCGAAGGGCAGCCTTATTCTCCTCATTTTTGGGTCGTGTTTTTCCCCCTCCCTCCAAGGAACAGGAGAGACTGTCAACAAGACACAGCACGCTGGCCTGTCCGTAGCTGTGCCTACGGCACTGGGATGGTCCCATGTGTTACCTTGCAGCCACCCTGCAGCTGCAAGACCAGACACCCTGTGATTTACTGCCCCGTTTTGGGTAGTGAGATGTCAGTTCCTCTTGATATACAGTTTGGTGGGAGAGAGTAAAGAGCTAAAAATACTGCAGTGGAAGAAATCCACTGAAAAACAGGAATAAAATAGTACACATTTTCAGCCCCAGGATGCTGCAGGAGCATCCAAAGGAATGCTTTTAAAATCAAATAATTTTAAACCACAGCAATCTGTGCTAATGCAACACCTGACTGTATGCAGCTAATGAAATGTTTGACACTTCTGCCAGATCCCTGCCTTTGAGGTGACAGATGCTTGTTGTTTTCTGTTCCACATGCCCACAGGTCTTGAGTTAACATTTCTGGAAGCCAGTGGAAGATTCTCCTCTGCCTTCAGTCAACCAGGTCCAGAGAGACCCTGGGGCTGATGTCACCTGATGGCACTTGGCCTTTGCAAACACACAGATATCTGTCAGACCGTAACTGCTTTTTGCTGAAACAGCAATGGCTGAAAGTATGCCAGTGTATTAATACACTGTATTATTTACAGACTTGCTTGCTGGGCCAAGGTAAATGCTCAGCAACCGAGTCACCTCAGCCTGAACTTTTCTCTGTTGCTTTGAAAACTCACTTTACGTTCTCACGGTATCTACCACTACTGCTGTGTTTGTTCAGTTTGCTCTGTGCTTCAGATTAACCTACAGTTCTGAGTTTTCACAGACAACACAGCCTGACTGATGAATGGGAGATCCCATGCCCAGCATTACTCATTCCCAGAAGAATGACTAGAGGAGCGCTCCAACGCCAAAGGAAGCCATGCCAGGCCTATTTCTGATTGGCTTTTATTCTGAGCACTTCCATTGACTCTCTTACACTTGCAGAACTATTGTTGTCTGGGAATTTTGCATGAACTATAAATAAAAGCAGCAGAACCATCCCTAGTTTCTGAAGGAAAGATGTTCTAGGTCATATCTTAGCATGTGACTGTATTCAGAGTTCTGTGGACTTCTCTCCTTTGCTGCCTATGGGATGTGGAGGGCAGCTGGACAGTCTGGCTTTCTCATCAAAATCTCCCAAATTCACATTTCAATTGTGAATTAAAAATCGTGACTTAACCCCAAATTTCATTCAGTTTAAATTCAACCCGTGTACCTTGCATGCATGCAGGTGGGGATCTTTTATATTACCCACCATTTTTATCTGAGAATATTCTCTAAATATCCCTGCTAGACATGTGTAGCTGTATTTATGTTGCAGAATGCAGAATCATTTCTAAAAGTGTGCAAACAGAGGTCACAGTAATGATGTGAAAAAATCACATAGACTTTGAGGTTGTTTTTAAAACCTAGTTTAAGCACTATGGCATAAAGTGTAAGTAGGACAGTCGACAAAAGGAAAAGGAATAAGATTTAAAGAGGGGAGGGGAAAAAAAAGATGTCAGAGGCCCTTTAGATACTACATTGCATTAAATTATACTTGAATTAGGTTGTAAAAAGAGAAAACGAAGTGAACTGCCATGGGCAGTTGATGCACATGGAGATTTGGTGACAAACCCAGAACCTCAGGAAACCTGGAGAAAACAGGAATAACCCTTGCCTGTGAGTACCTTGGCTGTCCAAATTATTTTAACATTTGTTTGATACATCTTTTCAGTCCTCTGGGGATATGGCTGTGGGTCAGTAATGCCAGGGCTGTAGAGTCCGTTAATATGGCTGAGATTCTGAAAACTATTGAAAAATGTAAGTTTCTTAGAGGATCTTGGGTAAGTTAGTAGTGGAAGGGAGAGTAAGCAAAGAGGACGAGCTATGTTAATATTTGTGGTGTTTGAGCCTTGATGTGTTCACAGACATTTGGCAAGGCAGAGGTAAATAGTTATGCAGTCCCTGTGTCCTGGGCCATCCCTCCTGACAAGTTATGGTACCCAGTGACCAGCAGCACAACCAGCATTGCATCCTGGGGCAAGATGGAAAAACCCTCATCTTATGCAACTCGTTAGCAAAACTCATCCAGCAGTGCTAAGATCTTCCCCAGGATGTTTTCTCCAGGTTTTTCTTGAATGCTTTTCTTTCTCAGGTCCACCTTTCTTCTGCCTTTATTCTGGTACATGGTTGGGGTGGGAAAGAAAAGTTTTGGCTTCAAAGACTTTCCTCTCCTTGCTTATCTGCATACCCTGTGTCTGTCTGTCAACAAATAGGAGTCCTCCTTTGTACCATGTGACCTGGATAGATTTTTCCTTACTGTTTATATTCTAATGTAGCCCTTGAAAAGAAAAAAAGCATTCCAAAACCAGCACACTTTTTTTTTTTGGTTGATTTTAAAATACAGAAAAAGAAAATGACATTAACAAGATATTTCAGAACAAGATATATACTTGTCTGTCAGCTTCATGTTCCAAAAATCCCATCCTTTTAAAGAAAAGCTTTACACCTCCCACGAGCTCAGAATATTATCAAACCTAGACTCACACAGTGAAGCCATCCTCCTCTCTCATCCCTGTCCCCAGACAACTTTGTGCTGATTATCTTATGCACCTATGTAGAGCACACCATGCAACAACAAGTAGCAAGGATTAGTTCAGATATAACAAAATTCCTAAAGACTAATCTATGCCTGTCTATATCTATAATAGAGATCTATGTATCTATTAATTTAAAGACATTCTAGCCTCCCTAGAGGCAGTTTCTGGCTTGAGAAGTGCTTTTGGTAAGTAAATAAACTTGTAATGAAAACAACAAGAAGAACAAAAAACACCCAGAAGAGGGAACCCCCTTCTTAGTTTATGAATTATTAGTGTTTCTTGAATCACTTGAGTGTAAAGTTTTCAGCACTCAGGGAACGTAATCTCAAAAATAAAAGGACTAAGAAACTTCTCAGTCTTGCCAAACCCACTTCTCACAAAAGGCAGGCTAGGGAGGCCAGAAGGAGTTACCTTAAAAAAATCCCATTATTCCCAAACTTTATTCTCATAGATCTGCTTATTTTTTCATCAGGAATAGATGTAGAAAGTAAATGCCTGCCCAGCAATAAGGAAAAGCTCTGCTTTGCTTCCCCCTCCTCCTTGTTGGAAGCCTCACTTACACACAGTTCAGACTAATGTTGGGGGTTTTCTTTGCTAATTTTCCTCCCTAGGGTGGGTAATGATTTCTCAGAGCTAATACATCCTGACAGATGCAGTCATACAAGTGCTTGCACTCTGCATCTTTGTTGGTCGTTGGGGCCATGGTTTGGAAAGCTGATCTCTTAATCATTTTATCTGATGGATGTCGCCTACTATAAATTGACAGTTGTTTGAGGTACTGGTATCGACCTCTTCTGTTCTCTCCGACTTTGTGTGGGGCTCAGTCAGCCAGACACCAGGGTGTTTGTGTCAGAGTAGCTGCATGACCATTTTCTCATAGATATAAAACTGAATTTGAGTTTTGTTGGTGTGTTGGGAAATGGTGGACACCAAAGCTCTGCAGTATAATTGCATGTCACTCCTGCTGTAGGATTTTGAGCTTGATGAACCACAGGTTATAAGTAAGGGTTTACCATTTAATATGCTCAGTAGACACGGAGCTGTCATAGATCAGAGCAGCTACCAAGCACTTAAAAACCAAAAATTTTCCCAGAATCCAAGTGTTCTCTTTCAGTTAATTAAAAACTATGTTAATTTTTACACTTATGTCCTAACGTTTTTAAAAACAGGTGAAAGTCATCACCTATAAAATGTATCTGTGGGCTCCTGCCCTGTTCCTTGCAATGTTTAGTTTACAAATCGACTGTTCAAAGCCAAGTACATTTGCTGAGCAAAAGACAGAAAGCAGAAGAAGGGGAATGACCGGAATGTAAAGGCACAGTCAGAAACCAGGAGATATCGAAACCCTGGCAGTATTCTACAGGAACTGTACCTTGCTGCTTTTATGACCCCACTGCTGCTACTGAAAAAAGATCCACTGAGAAGGAGGATCTAAATAGACCTGTGGATATGGCAGTAGTTTTATGATGTTTTAGCCTGAATGGCCTAATGATGTGGAATTTTACCTGGCATTGATGGACTGTTATACAAAAATTAGAGCATTATTTAGAGCAGATAGGAAAGGGTGAGAGTTTAGGTCTCATGCTGAGGTAAATGACATAACAGGAGCTCACAGCCTGACCTGGACTGTTTGCTGCACTGTACTTTCCCTTTTTAGAGGTGTGAAAATCAGAAACAGCATCTGAGAAGAGGAGCCAGAAATACATAATTTATATTACTGAAGCAGATTAGTATCAGTATTTTTCCCTCCCAAACAGGCCTCAAGAGACTGATCTAATTAATTACTTTTGGTTGTACAAAATTGACCCTTCTGTTTCCAAGTCACCCCAGCAGAGAGACAACTGAGTGTGGAGGGCGAAATAAACGGAGCTACGTCAAGAGAGCAAAGCTGGAGAACACAGAGCCTGAGATTTGGGTTGAGGGCATCTCCTAGGACCTGTAATGATGGGGTGCAGGTGGTAACCAGGCTCCCTCATGAGACCTCAGGGGAATGAAACCTTAAAATAGCTGTAACAGCAGCTGATACAGCAGCAAGGTGGAGCATGGTGCTCTCACACAATAAAAGTCACTGTTCAAAGCATACAAGGGGCTAAACCATTCCTGCTGTAATTCCACAAGAAATACAGAAATTGCTGCTTTGAATAGTTACAATTGTAGGCTGGCTGAGAAAATAACTAACCTTTAAAACAGTCAAACAGCTGCCCTTTGCTTCAATAACTTTACCTGTTGCTCCTTATTTTGGGGAAACAGGATCTGAGATGGCAACAAACTATTAGTAAGTACAGTGCAACCACACCAGCCAAGCTAAAAATACTCTGGGAACCTGTCTCAAGAGGCCATAGAGAGGAGAGAAGCACCAGGGCTTGGGGCTGTTTGGTTGAATTCAGTTTGATGAGAGGCCTGAAGGATTTTCTGCTCGCCTTATTCACCGAGAGCTCCAGGTCTCTGGGGGCAAAGGGAGAGGTCTCACAATAGGTTTGGTGCATGGTATAGGTACCCTGTAAAGCAGAGCCATTGGACCCTATGGATGAATGAAGAATCTCATAATCTGTGTGATAAAGTGTAAGGATGAACTTAATTTAGCTTTCTAATTATGAAATACTATCATGACCCCAGCAGTGAAGGACCGTGCAAAGTGGGGCACAAATCTGGTTTCGTGGCATGGTGATAACACTTACTAATTTTGGTGTCCCTGAATACCCCATGCATTTGCATATAATACTAGAAAATTTTAATACTTTCTATAGTTGGTACAAAGTAAGATCTAAATACTGATGAAATCAATTTTTTTGTAATAAAGATGTCACCATCTTCGTCTCATCCTTTGGCTAAGCCCCAATGAGAATAGTATGATCTGTGGTTCCTAGAACTCTTAATCAACTAATGAACAAGAAGTTTCCTTAACACTGCCTTCCCATCCCATCAATCAAGTTTGTTATTGATAAGGCTTTTTATTGCCTTCTGGACGTGTGGGGGTCACAGTCCTTAATTCACCAATGCATTTTACAGCTATTTCTTCTAACAAGCATCATGCAAAGGCAATGCAAGGGGCAAAGGATGAGGAATGTCTGTGGTAAAGGATTAAGTGAGAAGTGCAATGGGATTATGCTGTTGAGGGTTTAGCTTTTGGCGTTATTCTGGTTTCTGACTGGAGAGGCAGAGCCAGAGCCAGGAGGTAAGTGATTGATTCAGGCATGTTCCCAGCAGAGAAGAGCACAGACATTGCTGACTGAACCAGTTTCTAGAACCTGTGAATTTGGATTCAAGGGAGATTTATTGGAGTTTCTTTATGAGCTAAGCAAGAAGAAATGTGACCAGGGCAGGCGTATAAAAGTAATTTTGCTGAGTAAGTAAGAGGATGGCATAGCTGGCCAGGGAGCTGATCTCTGTGATCTTTGGCTGAGCTTTGCACAGCGTGACAGCAGCACATTACCTCCTGTGCAGAGGAGCTGTGGCAGAGGTGAAACCACTCACTTATGCATAACTTACAGTTCTAGTCGCTTAGTCACACACTGGTGTGTTATTCCAAAACAGTGGATAACGTAACTGAAAGCCTTGGTGGATGCACAAACAAAATAAGCAGGTTTAGCAAGTGTCCTGCAGCAGCTCCACCAGGGCTAGGACAGCTATTAACAGGAGGAATGATGCTGTCAGCGTGCTACCTCCCGCCTGTCAACAGCCCTCAGCACTGCCCAGACTCCCAAAATCCCCTTCTCCAGCAGAAATGTATTCAAAGAACAACACTGATCTGTCAGGCATTTGCTTGACTTGGACAGTCCCACAGGAAGTGGAAAACCTTTACAGCAGCATTGCTCTGGGTCGTGGTGCACAGCACATGTACAGCTCCCACATGCACACCCTGCCTTCCCAGCAATTGAAAGCCAGAGGAGGGATGGATGGAAGTGCAGAGAGAGCAGACACCTGCTCTGCCTTCTCACAGGAGTTCTTTACGGGAGCGGGCAGAGCTGGTAGAATTAATGTATTCTGATTTTTATATTTCCTAGTTTGTGTTTCACCTTAATTACTGTCCCGTGGGAATTATAAATAGAAACCACCAGAAAAGAACATATTTGACAGCTACTTGATTTTGGTAATTAGAGTTTTGTCTTTAAAGCTGAAATAGATCTGAAATGCAGAAGGCACTTGAGTGTCCCCCGTTTTCTCCCCAGCCATGTATGCACGTGCACGCTGCCTGGGTCTGACATCTGTGAAGTTTTGGACTGATTGCATGCATTCAAATGCAGTTTGTTAAAATATTTGGTATATAAAGTAACTGTAAAGCTCTCACTTTGGAATGAGTTAATGCTACCTCCTTCACTCTGTGTGTGTGTGTTGCCAGTATCTCTCCAAAAAAGAAATTTTCTCTTACAACTGGTTTTCATCTGACTAAATCTCAAATCCATAAATGAAAATATAATAGCACCAACACTAATATTATTATTAATAAAAAGAATAGTAATAACAACAACAGCAGCAATACTACTATTACCACTACTACTACTAACAACAACAATAATAATAGTAATAATAATAATAATAGCAAAACCACCCTCCATTATTTTTTCATATTAAAACGTGTGCAAAACTGAACAAACAGAGTTGGTGCATGTGTCATTCAAACAGATGTTAATGGTGACCATTCATAACAAAGGTTTTAAAGAGGTGCTGTGGATCCTTGTAATCATTCCTTCTGGTGTATTTTAAAGGCTGAAATTACTTGAAAAAGCAAAAGCTGTCTCCCAGTTTTTTCCCCTGTGACATCAGAATAGTGGTGAATCCAGATCTGTCCTCCTCTGCTTTAGCAGGTGCTGATCGGCTGGGAACCTTGGTTGACACAGGTGATAATTAGAGCTGTGGGCTACAAACATACACAAATGCACCATAAAGTGTTAATTTACCACTGCATTAAAGCAGGCATTTGAGAAAATAAACAAATGAACAGAACTTGGGCAAGTTTACACTCTCTGCCCCAGGCATTTACAGGCTGCCTGGAAGCTCCTCTCCTACTTCATTGTTTAGTCTTGAGGCTTCTCTGAAGTTGCAATTTCTCCAACTTTCCAGACACCTGAATTTTTGAGGTTAGACAAGAGGCAAATGTCTCATGCAGAAAACAATGACACTCTTGAGGAAGAAAATATTCAAAGCCATGGAAATAAAGGTCTTTGCTGAACCATCGTAAGCGCAAAAGGAAATTGGGAAAAGCAATTCCTCTTCTCTCTTTCGGAGGTCACAGTCCATGCCTTGTGAGTCTCACTGAACTTCAGCTCTAAGTTAAATTGTGTGTTGGAGAAGGCAGGAGACTCTGCTGTGGGGAGGAAAGCTCAGGACCAGGTGTCCTAGAGCCAGGGTGGAGAGCAAACTCCTGGAGAGTTCATGGTGGTGCTCTCCAGGCAGATATTTATCCTCATGCCGAAGGCAGCACGTGGACAGCAGCACATCAGGGCTCCTGGCTGCTGGAAGGACCAGGGTGACTGTCCCTCGGCATGAGGAGGTGGCTCTGACCCAACCGTGTCCCACCAGTGGGACAAGCTGGGACAAAATGCAGGTCATGTGGATTGACCAGGACCTGGAGGAGGACACCATGGAGCAGGGATAGGCCTTGGAAAAGAAAAAAAACCTTTTTAGTTTAAGAGAATAGAGGAGGAGAAGAAATGCTAGAATGGCAGCAAAAATTACGCTTTTTTGGTCATAATTGGAAATATAAGAAAACCGTGGGGTTTTAAGTGTGACTTTATGCTTAAGGACAAGGCATTAATATCCCTGATGTCCTAATTAAACATTTGCCAATAAAAGCTCAGGGAAGAGCTTCAGAATAATTCCAAAGTGATTTTTATTCTTTCCTGGTCTCATTCCCCACTGCCCATTAGTTCCCCTGTTTCCACTGAAGACCTGGAGGAATGCAGAACGAATCAGGGGACCAAGATTTCACACCAAGCTGCACAGTAGCCAGAGCTACTAGTGAGGAAGGAAAGCATGGCTGAAAACTGTGCTGCATGCCAGTGGCTTGGCTCACATCACACCAGGATTATTGTCTCTACACGCAGTGAAAAGGGCTGTTGAAAATTTGAAGTGTGGTGTCATGCCAAAAATCTGTGCTGTTTTTTTTTGTTGTTGTTTTTTTGTCATGAAAAATGTGGTATAATCTTTCATTCCTACAATTATTTTCTATGGGAAAGTCCTTATCTCCAATAAAAAAACCCAGTGATTTTACTTCACCACATTTTAAAAAAAATTCTTCTAGTTTTACAACTTTGCTACTTAATTTCTATTTTTCTACAAGAAAACCACAGGATACAGCTGTTACTGGAAACGCAGTGGACTTTTTTTAGAAGACAGATGTGCTGATGATTACTGTAAAAGAAATACATACACGTTCCTGTCTTTCTGCATTTTCTACAATTATTTGAATGGGTTTTGCATTTATGCTCTCTGATTTCCTTGTCTGCAGGTCTGTAGTTTGTATGAATCAGCTACTCTTTTTCCTCTTTTGCATCTGTTGGATGCTACTTCCTAGATTCTTTAGAAATGTAAGGAAAAGATGAAAAATTCTCCATATTCTAGAACCAAACAGACCAGCATGTTGGCCGTGATTCCATGCTTCCAAAAATATGATCTTTGTGTTTTATGTCACTGGGTAATGGATTTGACCAATATTCTTCTATGAAGACTGGGCTTGTATTAATTTATTTTTCCAAGGATTTCTGTACAACATGTAAACAAGCATGAATTATGTCAGTAGAGTGTAAACAGTGTTTCTTGCAACTGAGATAGAAATCTTAACCCCTATTGACAGATAAAATACGTAAAGAAATCTTTATCTTCCTATAGGTCCTTGCCCTGGTTTCCAAGACTCTTCTCTCTCTTTCTGTAGTTGGAGTGTATATTGGTTCTCGTAACCATGAGAGACAGACATACAAACGAAGTCTCAGCTATGCAGAGATGATTTCTTCCAGGATTATTTTGTATCACCCCTGTGTAGCAGCAGATCTTCATGGATTGTAGGTTCATGTCAGGCAGAAAATGCAGGAGGAAAGGCACTGGATAGAGCAAAGTATGGACTGGGACTGGCCTGGGTGGGTAGGTACCTTTAGTTTTCACACTGTGAGTTAATTCATGAACACTTCCAACTTTCTGCTGAAAACAAGCACTTCCAGAACCACAATTTTGCAGCTTTACAGGGAAAAGAAATCACACTTACAATTGAGGCTGAATTTTAAAAAATATTTAAGACCTCTTTTAGGACTGCAATATATGAGCAAGGCTTCAGCTTCAAAAACCCATCTACCGTACAAAAAATCCTTCATATTCCTGCAATTTATTTATGCTAATGTAACCAGAAACTGAATGGGGTTATAATAAGGTTGAATCCCTTAAAAAAAATAAAAGGATTCTGTTCTATGGCATCGCTCTTGCTAATGATTTCCAAATTAGATTTGCATAACAATCTTTCTTTTCAGACTGCTGGTCCAACAAATCAAGCTGCGACGCTTCTGGTTAAGCTTTGTTCTGCAAGTATTCTGTAACAGTAATTTAGTTGTCAGTTTTGGGGCTGTGGGAGCATAATTAGGTTTATGCAGCTAAAGACATGTCCACATGTCTCTGTGGGAAATTAGATGAGGGGAACTGCTGGGTTGGGCTGAACTTGCCAGAAGTCTGCCCAGAAATTCTGGAGCAAGCTTGAATAGCTCTGTAGACATACAGTATATTGAAAATAGGTTTTCCTGGAATGACATCTATGGTATCGCTAAATGATGATGAAATGCATTCATGCATTCAAGAATAAACATTTTAATTTCTACTGTGCCTTTGAGAGAAGTTCTGTCTGGATCAGGGGAGCTGCACTAGTGCTGCTTCAGTCAGACGAGGGCTGATGGGCAAGCACACCTTGTTGACACTCCAAGAGCCGCTGTCTGCTGGCATCTTAGGGGTAAATTGGTCTAAGGACAACCCATGATTGCTGATAGTTCATGGTAGCAGGTGAACATCCTGTCACCTCAACTTTTCATATGTCCTTCAGGTGTTTTTCCTGGAGCACCCCGTCTCTGCAGGAGGAGAGACACCTGTCTGTGTTGGCTTGGCGGGACCCTGACTTGCACTGCAGCATCTGCGCGCTCTGAAGGCACAAAACCAAGGCCAGAAGGTTCGGTGGTCACTGTGCAGTAAAATCAGAACCCTCACACCAGTGGGATCTCGCAAAAGCAGAACTGGTGCCTGAGCTGGGAGACAAGGAAAGGCACCTCCTGGCATATGGATGGGTACCAGGTCTGGCAGGGAATGGCCAGCAGTGGCTGGCGTGAGGACACAGGCGGTGCAGCTCTCACCTGTACCTGGTGGGGACTGTTCATCTTGTACAGTGAGAAGGAGAGCAGCCTGATCCATGCAAACTGGGTAACCTCTTACAACATCTGACCCACCCTGAGCAATCTCCTCGGGGTGTGTGCCCGTGTGTGTGTCCGTGCCAGGGACTGCACAGGGTGGGCACACGGAGCTGCCTGAAGGGAGCAAGGCAAACACTTCCGCAGGGTATCTCTGTTTCTAGGTCGTTGTCAGACCATGAATGTCTGAATGAGCACAACAAAGTAAATACAGCAAACCAAATTTGAGCCTTCTTCTCTTCTGTATCCTTAAAAGAGCTTATTTATCTCTCTGACTCATAACTCCTAGAAACAAGTCCCCGAATGTTAGATGTAGCTACCTAGGCAACAGGGCATGACGCAGATACTCGACACAACTCAAGCCTTGTCTTTCCCCGTTTTTTTTTAACGTGTTGGCCAAGTTCTATATTCAGAGGTGAGACAATAAATATTATAGATATTTACAGATAGACAGTCTATAGCAAAGGATAGGGGAAAGATTTGACACAAGGGTTCTTGCTTTCTGAATTAGCACACAGCTTGGTGAGAAACTGCACCCCAGAATTAGCCTGGCTCACACTTTCTGGACGAGGCCACCAGTTTTTCTGTCTCATCTGTTAGGTGGCTAAAGACATGAACATTATTTCCATCTTGGAAAAGGTTTCAGCTGCCAGGGAAAACACTCCATGGTTATTCATCACATTTTAGTAAAGGGCTGACCAGATGCAATCCTGCTATCAACTCGAGAGGGCTATTAGGGCAAATTTCTGCCTGCTGTACCTCAGCTGTACCTAATGGCCCAGCCATGGCAGGACCGAGCCCGCTGTGTCCTTGTGGCAGGAAAAACACCTGCCACCCGGCAGTGTTGGCTGAGCAGATGAGATGTTTCACTCCCAGCAGTGCAAAATGTAAGGGGAATAATGAATTGCTTCCCAAGGAAAGCAGTGGCTGGCCACTGAATAGCTACTCAGCCAGTGATCTGGTTTTCATTTGGTTTTAGTCCTCCGGGTTTGCTCCCATTGGGTTAAGTGAGGCATCCCCAGCTAAACATAAAACAGTTTAATTTTTCTGCTTCCGGGCACCATCAGCCTCGGCAATCCCAACTTGCAGTCAAACCCAGTTAATTTTTCTGTTGATTATCGCTTTGCCAGACAAACAATCAATACTAGAGCTGTGCAGACTTTGTATAACCTCTACAAACCCAGTTTTTAATTGGAGAACAGGTGTCTGTCTGCATACATTTCTCACGATTGCGACCTTACAAAAGTGTTCTGCATTCCTCCTTCTTGCATTTATACATGAACTCAATTAATTAATTTGTGAGAGCTTAGATCCAAAAGTAGCAGAAAATGTGTTTTTGGTGAAGTGTCCTCCACTGAGCGTGTGACTCAGAGCGAGTGATGAGAGGATTCCCTGGAAACAGCGCTCCCTCAAGTACTAATTACCATCTGCACTAACTTCAGTATCAGCCTTTCAGCTGAAACAAACAGGATTTAAGCCCCCCCCATCTGCTGGGGGACTGGGGGTTGTGAGGGTCTCCAGGCAAATGAGCTGAGAGCCAGGGTGCAGTTATATGGGCAGCAAATGGAAAATACTCTAGAGAGCAGTGCCATGTGAAAGGACGAAAATACAACTTCCCTACTTTGTGGAGAGGACAAGAGGGTCCCTTGTCAGAGCTGAGGTCTCTTGGGGGGGGATTTCTAAGTTTAATTGCACCAACATAATGAATATGATGATGAAAGTGCTTCTTACAGAGCATGTAATCTCTTGTTTTTTCACACGAAGGCAGATGTTAAAGAAGTGCAGAGACCTATTAAGCACCTGATTCCTACTCATAGCAGCAGTGTAGGTGCAAAACTGGGGATTAAAGGCTAGTGCCAGAAGCCTTAAGAAGCAGTAACACAGAAGCAAAAAGAAAGGAATGTAATTGGACTAGGCACCCCTGAGGGGTGCAGGAGGGGAGGTAACTCTGAGGGGCACGGGACTACAAACATGTTTGGTTGTTTGGTGAAACCAGGAAAGGCTTTTGGATGTCCCGAAGGAACTTTTTGACCTGAGCAAGTGGTCCCACCCAGGAAAAAAACTTAGTCTGGGCCCCATAGTGGCTCCCATGGGAAGTGAGGCAGGAAGGCAGCAGTGAGAAACTTCTTTCCCAGCATAAGAACTTCTTTCTCCAACATAAGGAGAAGCATTGGTGCAGGCGAGGAGCAGCCTGTCCTGAAATCGCACTGAGGTGCACGTGGTGGAGGGAGGAGGAGCAAGGGTGGATGCTCTGCAGCCCAGCCTGGGGTTAGGGGAGGCTTGCAAGGGATCTGGGGGCCGCAAAGACCAAAAGCTGAGAAATGCAAGTGTGCACAGACACATCCCCATACTGGAAAACAGTTTGACCTGTATTTTTTTTGACAGGAATGTACCAAGAGCGACCAAAACTGAACTGAACAGTAACAAGAAAATCAGTCAAAACACACACTTGGAGGGTGCCTCTTCTCTGAATGAGCTTGCCGGCTGCAGTCGATGTTGGGCTCTAGCAGCAGTGCTGGGCTGCAGCAAGCAAGGGAGAAGTGTTAACTGGGCAGCCTTTAGGGCTGACAATTAGCATAACAAGCAGCAGGCCTGACACATCTGCCATCTGGCCACTGCTGAGTGTTCTATAAAAAATGCAAGTCATGAGGAAATTAATTTGCTAGTAGTAAATTGTGTTGCATTAAATGGCAAACTACATTCTGCAGCATCACATACCAATGACAAAATGTACCATGGCCTCCGTCATTCCCTACCAAGACACAGAAAAGCAACTCCTCTTTCACATCACCTCTCTAGTCTTTATTATCTCCAAGCTGCATTAACCATCTTATGTTAAGAGTTTGCATGATGTGGCTGCATAATTTCCCTCCTCCCCTGCACACATCCCTCAGCCTTGTCCTAGGAGGTTGCTCCAAAGAGGAGCAAAGGAGTCCAAAGCAGCTTTCTTAGAAAGTTCCTGAGCTGTGGGTCCCCAGAAAATCTTATTTCAGTTTGGGACCTATTCCCCAGGGAATGGGAAGGCAGGGAGAAGTGTAGCCTAATTCTGCTGCTTTGCCTTTTGCAGCCAAAGGCTTGGTGAAGTGCTGGCAGCTTGGGACAGCTGTCCTAATCCACATGCAACTCAACTGGTGGCAATCACTTAGGAGAAAGCAAAGGGGAATCCTTAATCTGCGGATTATCTGGGGTATTAGAGGGGATGATCCTGAAGCATATGAAATTCTTCAATACATTCTTCCTTTGTGGAACAGTAAGTGATTGCTCTTCCTACCCAACATACTGTATTTTGCTGACAAACTCAGCTTCATATTTCTGTAATAGTCTCTTAAATGTTTCACCCAGACCTAAGGGCTGCTTGCAAGGGAATATACAACTGCTGAGCAACAGGCCTAAGCAAATTTTAGAAGAGCAGCCATAGAATTGTGTACTGCTAAATGAAACTCTCAGGTGCTTTCAGAAAGTTCCAGATGCTTTTAGTACCTTAGTTCAGTGCTGATGCAGCCAAGGAGCCAACTACCCAGATCTAAACACCACTCTTATTTTATTTTATTTTATTTTATTTTATTTTATTTTATTTTATTTTATTTTATTTTATTTTATATTTCCTTTTGCAAATGTAACTAATTTATGTCTTCCTGTATGAGTCTATTTTCCTTGCGGGGAGCAAAAAGCAGCTCGAGTAACCAAGAGGCAAAGAGAAAAACAGCCCGTGCCTATAAATTAGTTTTCACTGGCTCCTTTGTTCTCCAGGGGCCATAGACTTGATTGTGGGTTAGGAAGCAATACAGCAATTTGGGATTATGCATGGATAAAACAGAGTTATCCTCAAGAGCTGATGATATGTCATCATACATTACAATCTTGTGGATATGAATTTGGACTGGGATTGTGGAGGCAAAGTTCAGCAGATCTGGCAAATAATTTACAGTGTAAAATGATCATCTTTATTGAAGAACATCAACAAGTAGACAGGGGAATTAGGGCAAATAAACCCTGGTGATTTATAGATTACCACAGCAGCCAGTGCTGAAGGAGGGAGCAGACTGGGATTTATCTGCTTCCCAACACACTGGGATATCTGCTAAGCAGATAGAATGTATTTTTGGTGTGCTCCTACTGCTTTCCTTCTAACACACCCCGCCCTGGTGTAACTCACTGGCCAGCTAACAATGCTGTGTGCACAGCTGGGGATATTTTGGATGCCAAGGACACGCTCTGGGACAGCAGCTGCAGCACATCTGCTGGGAAGGGCTGCCACCACATCCTGCTGCACCACTGGGCACTGACTCCAGATGTTGCCACGTACTGATGAAGTAGCCCCAAGCTCTGCATCAGAACATGAGCATACTGCTGTGAGTCCGAACTCTTGTTTTCCAAGTCCATGCTGTTCTAGGTTAGCAACCAGATGCAATTTCCAACAACTATACGAAAAGACATCTTAAAAGTGTAATTGGAAAAACAAAGACTTTGCGTCCTTCTTCAATAAAAGAATATGTGACTGTAAAATGGTAGAGCCATTCAAACACGCCTGTTCCAACATTTTGCTCCTTCTAAGGCTAAAGAAACACAGCGGGCAAGAAAAAATTACACTATTGCAGATAGTTTAGGTTCCTGAGGACCAGGTACCCCCTTAATAGGTCTCTACCAGGCACCTTGTCAGGCCCTGATGTCTTTTGCTTATGGTCATTTTCATTGCTGTGAAGCGGATACAGGGGCAGGTGTTTTACAGATGGGGAAATGCATTTTCAGGTTGCGAAACTGCTAAAGATATGCAAAATTAAGAAAGGAAGAAAGAAGAAACTGTCTGGGCCACTGAAAGCAGACTGTCTTAGGTAACAATGTAAGATGTAACCAAAAGTATGCATTTTATCACCAGCTGTTAAAACCAGGTGGGGCAGTGTTATTTATCTCTTCCATGACACATCCCTGATAACTCCCTCGGGAGGGATATCTTCACTTAATGGGCTATCAAGCCTCACTGAGTGACGCATAAATTACATCATCCTATTGTAGAATGCTCTGCCCAGGGGGAGGAACCAAGCATTTCTACCTGGATATAATCTGGGGTTTGGAATAGCACACCCTTACCTACTGGGTTACCAGAGGACAAGAGCTGCATCACCACCACTGGACCTTCAGAGGAAGACCAGACCCTTCTACAGGATCACCGCTTCAACAGAACCACATCCATCACCTCAAGAGGGCTGCAGCCACCATTTAATCAGACTGCTACCACCACCCTGACCCACAGAGTGTCAGGCTGTATCCTGACTCTGTCACTGTTTCTGTACTACTGCATTTATTTTTAATTTTTATTAAATTGTAGTTCTGATTTCAAGTCTCTTACTGGTTTGCTTTCAAAGTAGTACACAGGTGCTGCCTGGTACCATGTTCAAAGTGCTGTGGAAGGAGTTCTTCCATGCAGAAGTGGAGGAGACAAAGACTACTTGAGGCACCACAGGGACACATTTTCCTTCCCTACTCAATAAAAACGGTGCTTGGGCTCCATGGAACAGATCATCCAAAACCAAAATAAAACAAACATGATGCTCCATAAATTCCTTTTAAAAATCTTTTTAATGAAGAAATAATTCCATTCCAAAATATAGACACACAATTAAATAGTTTAATCACTTCAAAATATAACATGTCCCCAGTAGGTTCCAACACACACACACAAAACAATACTTAACAGCAATACAAAAACCCCATACAATAGCAGTTCTGTTACAATACCAATGAATATCGTGACATCTTTAGTGTCTCTGTATCTGTCTCAAGTGGTGTCAAGTACAGTAGTTTTAAAAATGCGTTACAGTTAGTAGCCTCAAGATGTAACTCTTCATACTTTTTCTTTTTGGTTCAAAGGTAAAAATGCCCTTTATTCTTCAGGACACAGTGGAGTGCTTGTTGTTCACAGCTCCATCTGCTGAATTGAACCAATGTGATTACAGCAACCCGAGGTTGCAATATTTACAAGGTCTATCTACAGTAATTGCCAAGAACCAATAAGGATGGGAGAAGATGATGACTGAAAGTAAAGGTGGACACACTTATGATAAATTATGATGCAACAATTTGGCTCATGCATATAAGAAAATACATATTATATCACAACAAAGGCCACACACCTTTTTATGCAATTTAGTTAACATTACTACTTACAGACAACCCATTCTCCACCTTCGCTTTGGACATTCAAGGACCCTATACATCTTCACATCCCTGTCTCCTGATTCCAAACCACTGGTTTTCCTCCAGTGACAGTAAAACCACCCGGAGCTTTGACTGCTGTGGTGGGCCATTGGTAGTTTAGAAAAGGGCCATATCAGGGACCTCTTCTGTAACTGTGTTTGTTTTAATGACCGCAAACCACAACCAAAATAATATTCAACAAACAGACAAAGACCAGCTGGGTGAAAATGCAGCCAGCTTAACAGTTGGAAAAATGCTTAAAATAGACATTTTGAGAGCTAAGTAAGAGGTGCTTCATCTCAGAGCTCCAGGGCATAAGGGACCCAGAACTCCAACTCTAAGGGATCATCTTGTTGACACCAGCCTTAAAGAAAGGTGCTTGATAAGTCAACTTCAGTTCTTACTCCTAGTTTGGAAGCTCTTGCAATGGATTTAGTCTACTGCATCTATTTTAAGCATGGTGATAATGAGCACGCAGACATTAAGGTGATGAGAGGGATCTATCACTTTGGGTACAGTTAAACATGACATAGGTTGAATTAATCAGCCATTGCACGTAGCTGTGTTCTAGCTTGTCTTCTCCCTGTTCAGGAAATGCTTGCCTGGAATCCTGAGCTGACAGCAATGTCTACAGGTTGACTGGAGTAGCTTAAAACATGGAGTGCTAGGCACTAGTGGAGGCTAACTCATTCCTGAGAGGAGGTCAGAGGAGGGGACAGTGGAGGATATGGTGCCTTCCTTGGCAGGATGGCACATACCCCAGGAGCAAAGACCAGTGGTTGTAAAAATGAAACGCTTACATGAAGATATCTGGATCCCTTAGTATGCATTTGGATGTCTGAGAGCAAGCCCAGATACAGGAGAGACGAGAGATCTACATACACAATAAAATGATATGAAAGTGAAAAATGGCAGCAGCTCTTTCATACAGATACTCATTCCCTAACACATAGTGCCCAGGGAAGCAGCCACGAGCCTGGAGAATGCATGCAAACAAGTGGACTTACTGGGTCGAGCTACATAGCAATCTCATGTAAATACGGCAGCACACATCCACATCACCATGAAAGCAAGGACAGACAAGCCATGTTAACCTGCTTTAGATGGGTATCTCATCACTTGCTGTAGGCAAACTGTGCTGGTGTGAAATATCTGTATGAAACACCACTGTTTTCAGGGCTGTCAGACAGTGTCACTTCAGGTCAGCCAGGTACTGGAAGCCCAATATTGTGTTAGGGCAGTAAAGTTACCTTGGCACAGAGGCGGCCCCAAGCCAGCGCTCTGCGCAGCTCAGGAGGGCTGGGTGGCCAGCATGGAACACCTCCTGGTGTCCCTGCCCGGCTGCTGCTCCAGCTGTCCCTGGCCTGGCTCTGGTTCCTGGCCATGGCACTGCCATGTGCCACAGAGGTGTCACCTTTGTTTCAGAGCAGGGTGCTCTGGGGAGCACGTTGATGCTAGTTTGTGTCAATGCCTGCTCAGGAGTATCTGTAGGTTTGTAGTCACAGCAGAGCAAACCCTTTTTAGCCAGCAGCCTCACTGCCTAACCCTGCCTAATGGCCAGGTCAGTCCCCTTTCTCCTGAAATGCCTTGATACTGGAAAAATACTAAACCGGACGAAACTCCAATTCTGCAACTGTATGCCTGTCCTTTCTAAAAAATCCACTGCTCTTCTTGTGCTTTTCACTGATCGCTATTTCTCCATTCAGCTCTGAAAGAGTCTCACCACACATTTCCAAGAGGGCATGCAGAACATCTGGTGGCTGGCTAAGGCAGTACACATTCGGAAATCAAAAGAAAACAGTTGCAAGCGCACTTTAAGCCTGTACATTTAAAGCTGAAGGCCTCGAAAATAACATAATGGAAGGGGGCAGGGAGGAAGAGGAGGGGCAGAGAAATGTAAAGAGCTGGTTTGTTGAACACATGCTTACTAAAGCTAAAACATCAATGAAACAATACCATGGAGGATTATACGTAACATCAGTCAGTTCAGGGATCTTATGGCACCTGTGGTTTATAAACAGCTTTAGCAACGAGTATTTCAAAACATAGTTCACAGTTTTAAGAAGATCTGTGCTGATTTAAAAACTAGATTCTATATCATTTGAATGTCACCTTTTGTATATGATATCTATTTGGAAAAAAAATATTTACACTAACTTCTATGGCTGATTTGTTAGATTATTTTGAAAGAAACATTCCTAAGTTACACATTAGCCCTAAATTAGAGAAGTTTATTATTATTATTAATTATATTATTATTATTTTAGTACATTTTGTATAAGCCTTAATTTAAAGACTTGCAAACAAATTGCAAATATAGTCTGGTACTTTGTTTTTTGGGCTACTAGATATATACACTCAGGAGTATACTCATTCAGTGTTAAATGCATACTTGTCGCTTTTTATTTCTCCTGTGGAAAAAAAATGTACAGTGTATAGTAAACCGATCTACTAAAATCTCAAAGTATTCAGAAATCAAATTTCTAACTATAAACAGTATAGTCATTGTAAACTGAACAGGTTCAATATCATGTGCAAAGGGTTTACGTGAGTTATTAACAGCGCCGCCGTGTGTGACAGCAGCACGCGCGTCAGTCTGTCTGCTTCGCCGGTAATGAGCCATGTTACAGAAGATGTAGCTAATATAAGTTAGCTTTAAACAAAAGTCTTGTTGTCAAAAAACACACATCTACAAACTACAACTCTTAGAACAAAAGTACTGTGCTACAGTCCTCAGAACTTAGTTAAGTGATTTTTTTGTCAAGAGACGCTGCACCTCTTGGTTCCACTCTTCTGTGAAGTTTGCAGCTGAGTTTTCTTCGTCGTCTGTCCGAAAGCAGCTCTCCTCATCATCAGTTCTTACGTAGCTTTCGTTGTCTGTCTGACTGCAGCTTCCCTGTTGAGAAATGTTTACAGAAGGTTTTTAAAGAGTGCTGGTTTAACATGCTGCACCCACGCAGGCAGAGCAAGTGGAGCCTCTGACTGCTGCTTTAGTGAGAGAAAAAAGGAGCTGGCCAATTCCTGTGGTTATCCCTCAAGGAGTTAAAAAAGGAAAAAAGACATTCTACCAAGGTGAGCCACAGGTATTTGAGCTGTAAATAGAAACTCAGAGGGCATGAGGGAAGTTGGAAACTTTCCTTGCCATGGGCAAGAAGACTTGTTGCGTGCTCTGCTGTGGGACCTTGAGGTAACTCAGTCTGCACTGACACAGATTTGCAATGTTCCTATTTTCCCTTCCATTTCACCTTTCCAGACTGCTCTATAAATAGAATGTTGGAAGCGACTCTATGGTTTATCCCCGTTGTGCAGTGTTCAGCCACTTGATTTACAGTCACTCACCATCATGAGCCTCCCCTCACACGTAAATTTCTTGCCCTGGGTATGTTTTACTGTGTCTAAGAAAACCTGTAGTTACTTGAAAGGATGATTCTGGGTGCTACAGCTCATGAACAGCCTAGTCCACCAGTGCACCAGTTCTGCTGGTGCTCCTCTGCATCCTGAAGCATCAGTGAATATGTTAAATTCCTACAGAAAAGGCATCAAAGTTTTAGCTGGTAATGGAAAATGCTTGATGGGTTGCTGATGCTTGATACTGCTGCTCCTTCTCAGAGCTCTGTCAGGATCTACAGTCAGGTAATACTGCAAACTTCTGCTTTTGGCACATTTATTGTAAAGGCACTGTTTACACATTTGACCCAAATCTGACTCATCCCTTTCACTCTTGACCTACCTCAGAGAGAAAACCAATCTCCATTGCATGAGATATGATAATCATAGCATAATAGACCACTTCCTACACATGAATTCTTTTCTACTCATTTCAGGCATAAAGCTGGTCTAAAAGATGGGAAATGAAATCCAAGTTACTCTGGCAAAAATATTTAAATCAAATCTCATGAATGAAGAAAGGTCAGGTAGTTTATTTTGCTGCTTCTCCTTCCTGAGACCATTTGATTGTATTAATTATTCAAGCACTAACACTTCCACTCCACTCCTTAATACCTAAGCATGCCAAATGGTATGATGAACCTAATTTAGTGTCTCCTTGTGTCAGATGGTTACAAAAGACAATCATTAACATTTTGTTGATAAATGGAAAGGAAGTCTGCACTGCAAGTCTAATGAGAGTTTCATAAAAAAATGTTGAGTTACATTTTCAATGATATCTTTTAAAAATCAGACATGCACCTGTACTGCTTAAGTCTGCAAACTAATTTGGAAATCTCAGCAAAGGAACGTTTTGCTCTTCACAATTCAGACAAAAAAATGCAAATCGAAGGTAGGGAAGAGGTCAGTTCTCAGCTGCCTCAGACTGACTTTTACTGAATCAGTTTCAGGGGTATGTAAACCATAGAATCATTTAAGCTGGAAAAGATCATTGAATCCAGCCATTAACCCAGCACTGCCAAGTGTCACCACTAAACCACTATGCCACATCCCTATGCCTTCCAAATATCTCCGGGGATGGTGACTCAACCACTTCCCTCAGCTGCATGTTTCAATGCTTGACAACCCTTTTGGTGACAAAATTTTTACTAATATACAAAAATAAAGAAACATCTTCTATTTCGTGATGGTACCATTATAAACCACAAGAGTAAAATAAGAGTGGCTTGTGAAACATGGGATGCATTAAGACACACTGACAGTAATGTTAAGTATTTGGGTTTGCTTCATATTTTTTTGATAAAATACTTCTCTTTGGTGGAGTGTTATTCTAAATTCTCTCCAGGCTTCTCTCTGTTCCACAGCCAGCACTGGGATACAGATATTTTCCAACAAGAAATTATGAGTTGTAATGAACCTTAGAGCTTTAAATACATTGCAATGTTTTGGAAGAGTCAAAATTAATTCCAAGTTAAGACTCATATGATTTCTCATGATATAGAAGTGTTTCTTGACCTCTTCTGTTACTTAATCCACAGGTTCTTCTCTGTTACTTGTCATTCAGTGATTTTTCAAAAACCATCCCTATCACTTGTGTAATTTTAGAATTGAATTCACAAATTAAAGCTGCTTCTTCCCTGTTAACTTGGTCACAGTTTTTTACAGTGTTTTTTTACGCCTACATGCTAAGAAGAGGAGGACTTAGGGAGAAAAATAAACCAAAAAGAAAAGAAAACCAAAACACAGCTGAGTGAATGTAGCAGACATTTTTGAAAATTACTGTGCTGTTATCCTCCTGTTATTTTCAAATGGAATGGTCCAGATAATGCTGGCTTTTATGTATTTGTTCAAGAAAAGAACAAGAAGACTGGACTAGACTGACCACACCATCTCCCTTGGCCCATGGGTTTTATCACCTGACATTTGATGATATTCTTAATCTCTGCTGGTAAACATGAAAGCAGAAGTTAAAAAAAATGGCAAGAGATGAGAAAAGTATAAAAGTGTTACTGAACATGAATTCTGTCCTGGAAAAACAGACAAGTTGAATATATAGTATTTTTGAAGAATACATTTGTATCAAAAATTTGAGAGGATTTGGGGTTTTTGTGCTTGAAAAAAATTCCACCTGTTTCAATACAAACCATTCAGTCACTTTTGCAATGGAAAATGTCACCCACAGACACCCAAAGCCTCAGACCCCACAACAGTTCATGTTATAAAGTTTTGAGAGAGTGAGAGGGTTGGCAGTGGGAATGGAACCAAATCTTTAACTGAAATTATTATGCTTTTGTCAAGATGGGGAAAATCACAATTAAAATCTGAGAACAAAACCTGCAATAAAGCCTCCTCCCTGTACTCCCTCTCAGTGGATGCTTTAGATCTGATTTCTGTTAGCTATTCACACCTCCTCTCCTGTTATAATAATGCATATAAACGAATTACGCATGACCAATTCAAATGTGTGCCAGCACTAAGAAAGCACAGCTTTAGAAAATCTAGGAAACTGTAGGTCTCGTGGGGACATGTCCACTGCACAAGTCAACAGTAACTAATTGAAAATGACAACTTTTCAACCAGTTTCTGAAATGCAGGCTTACTGCTCCCGTTGGCCATCCTTGGCAAAAAACCAAATGCTATCAAGAGGATAAAGGTAAAATAACATCAAAGTTGCAGTTTCACCTAATGTCAAGATCTGCCTAGTGCCTACTGAAAACAAGCTCAAATTCACTCTGTTTCTTTACTAAAAATAAAACAAGTATATTTAATATAAAAAGTAAATTGAAAACATGATTAAATTACGTTTTATATATTACTGGAATCGCTCTCTTGGGAATTTGTTATACTAGATGCTATTTGAAATCAATTCTGGAAAATTGTACATAGCACTTTTAAAGATGCAAATGCAAATGGATTGCAGAAAGCATCAATCAAATAACATCAACTCCAGATGAATTAGGCAACGAACAAAACTCTATGGCTGGCCATCAGCAGCAATACCACTCATAAGGAGCTACAATAAAGTGATCTCATTTCCCCCAAAATTGTTTTTTTTTTTTTAATAAGCACAGATGTAATACTGGTGTGAGACAGGAAAGTCTGTTGGCTTCCTACTTCCTGTGGCCATCTAGGACCATAGCGACTGTTATTTGTACCATTATTGAGTGAATGAGGGCTTAGAAATAAAACTCTTTATGCAGCTTCTAAGCTTCAAGCAAGAACCCAATGAAAACTGCAAAAGCACTTTAGATACCATCACTGGTATAAACTATTTTAAAGTTATTTTACCATTGCTGTGAAATGTAAGTACCAAATAAAATAGACAAGATATGACAGACTTCCATATTCACAACAGAGTGAATCTTGAGACGATTCACTTACCACATGAAGATGTATTTATCATAATGTACCATAATACATTTTGTTCTTGAGGATATAGGTGAAGTGCCAAGTCCACCACCAGTTTTGGATGCTAACTTCTGTAGGGCTGGGCTTTTACAGCTCCTGGGAATGTTACAGTCTTTGGTACTGGCCAAAGGGCTCCCCTGGGAGCCAAGAAGAATCTCACTATGAAAATCTTCTTTCTTTTTGATGAGGTTTCAAAATGTTTCAAAAATCATCCAGTAGATGAGACAGTAGCTTAGCCTCAGATCTCTGCTAATTTGAGACAGGATACATATTTTCAGGAAAGGCAGGCTTTAGGGCAGTATGTTTCCCTACATGTTAACTGCTTCCCAACAAAAAAGGAAACCTTAAATGGAAGTGCCTGGGTTTTGTAATTCTAATTAAAAAGGTTTTTTTGGTCTTATTATTGCAAATTGTAATTATATTCAGTTATATATAAAATTTCCACTATATACAGAATTATACACACACATTGTTGTTGAAAGATCCATTTTACTTTTCACCTGATCTAAAACTGACAACTGCACCAAAACAGAATAAAAAAACTTATTATTCTGACCGTCAATGTTTAGGAAACTCTACACGGCTTATGTTTTTAACAAGGCTACTGAGAAAATGAATGTAACTTGAGGGGCAATGTTAGAAGAATTTTTATGAGAAGTTATTTGGTGTTTATAGTACTCTGGGTATTGCAGTTTATTTGCTTTTCACATTATTCTGCTTCAGCTGCAAGAGACACTAAGACAGATGCTTTGGAAATACCCACGAGCAGCTGCTTTCACAAGGTACACATTTTAACAGTCAAATTCTACTGTCATCAGAAGATGCAAACCCCTTGAATCAGGGTCAAGTTTTACCATCAAAACTGCCGTATAAATACGGAGGTCTAGCATAAAACACGACACACAAAATCTAACAATATGAGTTCCTGTTAGAGTTGGCACAGGCTAGTTCACTGGTTTTGCTTATCTGAACATGACCCTGCTCCCAAGCTCTAGTGTCCATTTGATTATTGACCTCTGCTTAGCTCTGGCTTCGAGGAAGAGGCTCAGTTTGCAGAGCAGAATCAGATCCCTGTTCTGATTTTTCCCCCCTTTCTGTCCCCGTTTCCCCATGGTTCAGTGTCTCAGCAGGACAGACAGCACTGTCTCACTGCCATCTTCACAGCAGGGCACTGCACTCTCCTAGAAAGTCAGAAATGCAGAGTCCACTGCTTCAGCTGAGACAAGGAGAAATGTGTGGTCCCCCATTTCCTGGGCAAATGTTCAGAATAACAGGCTACTTCATAAAAATAGATGTTGTCTGTCTCCCTGAGGAGAAACACAATTGCTGAACTTGGCAACAATCTCAGTGCTGCAACTGTGAGGTTGGCATGTGTAAGGAACCTGACCTGAGTATGGGACAGCAGGGAATTTATGGATCTTGCCATATTTCTGAACTGCCAGACTCTATCCAGTAGCTGAGTGCCTTCCACTTGGTTTGGGGCATTTTAAACCTCCAAAACACAACTGAGGACACCTCTGTGGATTGCTTTCTTTAACGTTTGCTTAACTCATTTCACACACTAGATTAGATGTTCTTGTCTCACCAGAAACTATTTCAGTTATCCTAGGAAGACTAAAGCATCGAAAGGAATTAAACTCAGGTCTCTGAATCAGGTAAACTGATTCCTTATCTTCTGGATAAGGTTTCTCTGTACTGGCTAATGTATTCGTCATCATCCCCAGGGATGAAAAGCCCATGTTCTCATTCTGATGGTCATCAAAGGAAAAATATAAAAAGGATGATGGCTTAACAGGAATCCTCGGGACTGGGACCACAGAACCATAAATTAGAACCGATTCAGAGAGATTCCACAGCATCCCAACACAGGTTAAAAGGAGAAAGAAACAGCATTGTCACATACATTCAGGTGCCACAAGATGGTTTGAAACTGAAATGTGTATTATGAGGATTAATTTCAAACTTTCTTCTAAATTATAATAATACTTACTTGAGAGGAGAGAGAAGAATATTGCACTCAACTTTGCAAACTGACCTGTAGGTAACAAAGGACAGAAAACAGGAAGATGACAAATTAAGGCCGTGAGCAGCCAGGCAGTGTATTATTCTGAAAAAAGCCATGCACAAGCCTAGAAATAAAGGGAGCAATTAGGGACCCAGAAAATAAACCCAGTGAAAAGTGTCTTACACAACACATCAGCAAAAGACTGTACCAAGAACAAAAGTGGAAGCAGATGTGGGAGGATACACACTGTTAGCATTTACACTTGTGCACTAAATGTGTTTGGTTTTTTTCTGATACAGATACTTGTTATTTAAAACATGCTTCAAAAAAAAAAAAAAAAAGAAAGAAGCCTCCTCCAAGGTTTTATGTCCCTGATTTCCCTATATATCTTGGGTTTTTTGCTCCTACTTTAATACTAATTTAGAGGTCAGCACAAAAATCTTTCTTGGAGACAAGGTGACACAAAATAACAAGAGTGGGCTTGGGCCAGCCATCTTTCATGCTACACTACATCTACGTGTTTTTCTAAATGTGCTGATTTTACACGAAGTGAGACATTTAATAACATAAAAATGGTTACCAGATTGTTACTGAGGTGACCATTCTGCAACCTGAGTGGGAGTTTCTCCTTGCAGATTTTTTCAGCTGACAACTGCATTACGATAGCTACAGCTTCTGACTTTTTTGGCAATCCAGATGAATGCAGTGTACATGTGAGTACAAACAGTAAAACAGCTTGTAATAAATCCCAATGGTTTGATGCAAATGAGAATAGTTGACCTGGCCTCTGTTCAACAGGATACCCTAAACAGAAATTTCCCCATTTTCCTTTGTAGAAAGTTGTGGCTTTTTTAGAATACTGGTGATATTAGCAGAAAAAGGAATAGAAGAGCAAAATACCTCAAATAAACAGCAAATCGCAGACAACAACCAATGCCAAAGCACGTCTCAGAATCAATATATGACACTGTCCAACCAGTTCTTAATCATCTTAGTAGTCCCTATTAATTTAACACCTTTTCTTGCTTCCTTTAAACCCATTCCCTAATTTAAATGGCATCAGCCATACTGGGAAGGACTTCTCGTGCATTGCCATTACATGCTTTGGGGCTGTGGTATCAACTAAGAATAGATTCAACTTACAAGTCACTACTGTCAAATCACTGCCTGATAGGAGCTGACAATCTCATGGACAGTAAAGTACATCAAGAAACTCCTTTTGGAAAAACGCTGTTAAGCAGAACTTGTCTAGAATGAGGACTTTCTGTTCCCTCAGTGAATATATTTTTGACAAAAAAAAGCCTTTTTTTTTTTTTTTGGCAGGGGGAGTGTGTGTTGGTTTTTTTGTCTGTTTTTGTTCCCCTGGTGGCAACAAATAATGTGAAACTATGGGGAATAAACTTCACCTTGTAGTCTTGGCACACCTAAATTCAGGAGCTTTAGTCTGATGTTAATAGGGAGAAGAGTTCCTCCCCTTCTTCTGGGAATGTTAGTGGAAAACAGCAGAAAAACTATTTTGACTGCAGCAAGAGGAGCACCCAGTGCCATCAAGTGACATGTATAACTTCTCCTGCCCTTATTTGCAGTGCACACACATACTGAATTTTATGCCTGTACAAAATCCCGTTGTAACTTGCCAAACTCAAGTAACACCACTGCCATATACTGCACTTCCATACTGTAACCAAAATACAGTCAAACTGGTCTGTTGTTCTTTCTGAAGAAAATGGATTTTTTACCAGCATTTTATTTGATGCCTGACAGCTGTGACTATTTAGGAACTCCTTCTCTAAACAGACAACTACTTTTCATTACATCAGCAGTACCTGTTCATCCTGTTGAGAGGTTTAAAAGCTGTGATTTTTGACATTTCCTATCTTGGATAAAAGATTCTGACAACACCCACTATGTCACCTGCTTAGTAGGTGATCTGTAACAATCCTGCTCCTTTTGTTATGTCCTTAAAGACCTCTGCAATGAAATTTTTGGCAAGCTACCATGGGCATGTAGCAGGTCTACACTGACAACAACAATAATAACAACAACAAAAAGATGTTCACATCAACCTCAAAGTCACCTCAAATTTTGATAAGACTCAATGAACTTTTACAAGACTAACATATCCTAGCAGCTTTACAGAAAAGAAGACCAAAAGAGCAGCCAATCTTCATTACATCACAAGCCTGTCTCCAAAGTGACCAGCACTGAACACTAGAGGAAAACTACCAGAAAAAAAGGCTAGATTTTATTAGCTCCTAGAAATCAGCAGTTTAAAGAATTCCTGCCCATAAAGTGATTTTGAACCTCACTTGCAGACATCTGATCTCTCAGAACAGGTCTAATTTGTTTTTTTTAGCCCATTTAATATGTTCTTTAGGGGTGAGGTCCAAATTTGAATTGATCACCATGTGGGAAAGAAGTTATTTTTCCTCGCTTCAGTTCTGCTCCCAAATAACTAAATAGGTTTTCCCTCCTAGTGACACTACTTCCAACTTCGTAAGAAGTAATGTATTTTCAATTCAGGTATTCCAAGTCAGAATAACTGAAAACATGGCAATAATCTCCAACACCAGGTAGAAGTGGAGACCATGATACAGATATGGACATCTACAGAATTCCAGCTCCCCCTGGCATATTTGCTTTACTCAGACTCTTAAACAAATGCCCTTTGAGACCTTCCTCAGGGAGGTGTTTAATAACAAATCCCCAGGCTTCTCTGCACCAGATGCTTGTTGAATACTTGGTCCTCTGGGACACAATTCATTTCAGAACCTTTTCTGTACCTCCAGATTCTGACAATGACAGTAACATGCAGACTGTTCTTGAGCTTCAGTTCACACTGGAGGAACCCTTAGTGAATGTTTTTTGCTATTGGAGAAAAAAAAAGATCAGGAAATAGCAGGACATCTTGACACCACCAACCAGGACCTATGGTAGTGGGGAATGAGATCTAAGTGACTTGGTAGGCATGGGCAGAGAATAAGCTCAGAGGCAGTTCTGTCCCACCTGGTTCCCTGGTACCCTCATGGACTATGGCTGTGTGCCTCAGGCAGTGTGGCCTTGGATATGCACAAAGGCTGGATGCATGTGTGTCTGTGGGAGGGCGGCAGCTGCTTCTGGAATGTGGCTGCTCTGGTGACCGAGATCACAGCCCAGAGCCCAGGGCTGGTCAGATGGCACTGGGCACCTGAGGCACATCATCCTTTCTCACTTATGGAGAAACACGGGCAGCTGGTGTCCTTCTCCCACCTGGTATGCCTCATCCTGCAGCTTCTGCTTCAGGTACTCCTCCATTTTCAGTTCGTTCTCCAGCTGGCGGACAGAGTCGTTCTCGTAATTTTCATCGTCTGCTCTGACATAAGGGTCTCCATCTTCTGTTACCCTAAAGACAATTATTAATAAATAGCCTCCTGAGATGAAGGACATTCAGAGTCAATAAAACTTCCCTTTATTGTAATCTATGAGGACTGTGGGATACTTTTAGTCTAACCACATGCTCCACTGGTTAGTATTTTCCTGGCAGTGGAGAACACTTCTGATATTTCCCCTCTCCAGTGATCTGGCACTGAGGAAGTACACCAAAGGGCATATTCTGCTGAAGGCACTCCCCTAAGGAAATGAGCAACTAAAGTTCTCAATAACTTCATACAAAGAGGTTGAACTAAAAATAACTAGAAAGATGCCTATTGTCTCTGAAAGGAAGGATCAGGTTGTAAAAATCAACCTGCTTGTTCATCAATTAAGTAGGTCAATGAAGAGCATTCTGTATTTTCCATTTAAACATTTCTCCTTTTCCAGTGAGCTCCAACAGGTCCCTCAGTGTGGATAAACAGGGAATAGGACTGCAGGGCATATTAGGGAAAACAGCTGTCCCACGGCCTCCATGCTGCCTGAGTGTTCCAGGCTGGATGTGAGACAGCTCACTCCTGAGGGAGTCCTAAGTTTCGGCCTTCATTGTTTACAGAGCCCAATACTATGTAACCATGAAGCAGTCCTCACTTGGACTTACGCTTTTTTTTAACCAAATAATTGAGAGGGAGAGGAAGCAGTGTGTGCTGCACACTGTTTTCCAGGGAAGAAGAATGGGATCAGGAAGGGGTGTCGAGCGGGTACCCACATGTCACTGCGCAGGGAGCCGGTGGCAGCAGCGCTGTGGATGTATCCTGGCTTCCGGGCATGGATCTGCGCCAGGAAAGCCTTCTCAGACGTCGGGGATGGAACCAGGTCATCAAAGTGAGTCCGGCCAAACTCAGAATCCACATTGCTCTCTGTCTCGCTGCCCACTTCTGTGAAGAAAAAAGTCCCATTTAACTTCCACCATGTAAATATACTTGCCTATTTCTTTAAGCATTTCTCTGCCTTTCCAACCGAGAATGCCACTTCCTCACAGTGAATAAAAGCATATTATTCTACTTATATTGGCAAAGCTTATAGTTTTCTTCTTGTGGTGGGACCAAATACTGAAGCTTTTGTTTATCTGTTATTAGGTAGGATATTTTAATGGTAATACTACAAACTGCATTTTACAACAGGTCCTGTATGATCTATGCTAAATCTAATTTCTAAAGAGTGAAATCCCTCTCCATGTGGAATCACAGCCAACCTAAAGTTTTCACTGTATGCAGCTGCACCTCTACATCCATGGCTTTGAGAACTGCTGAGTTCCAGAAGTTATTATTTAGGGATCTTTTTAATAAAAGCATAGAAAGCTTTGAAGATACATATCTTCCCACCTCCCACTTTTTTCAAAGAAATGTGAAATATCACTGTGGTGACTATTACCCCTCGTTAGCCTCACTCACCAGAATTTAGTTCTTTTACCAAAGAAGACATGGTGTTGGTGATTGAATCTGCTGCCACCAGCAAATCATTTCTTAAATTTCGTCTTGCACCTGAAGCAAGAGATGGACAAAGCACAGTGTTACTATTATTCACATGACATATGTTTTACTGTTGAAAGCAGTTTTGACCCCGCTGAAAGCTGTCATTGTGATAATTCAGGGTATCAAAGTCCTTACGAGGGACACGTGCAGAAGAGTTCTCTGCAGAATAGCCTCATTTACTTATGCTGTATGCAAAAGCAGAAGCCTCCCCTCATGCTTCATTTAATCACAATGCCAGATATGTGGAGATTATTCATTGCCATCAAGCTTGCATTTGTGTGGTGACACCAGCCGACCGGGCCTGGAAGATTAAATCCAGCGTGAACTCATTTACAGTGCCTGTGGGGGAGGAGGGAAGAAATGAAGTGTTTTCTCTAAGTTCCCACAGCTCTGTTTAATGACACCATTATTGCCAGGTATTTGCCAGATAATTATGGCAAATGTTGAAGAAACACACTTGACCTCATCCCTCATCAAGACTATACGGATTTCTTTTCTCTGCTCCCTCTCAGCCTCTCCTGTAGCTCAAGGACTTTCTTGTATATTCTATAATTTACTGTCTCTTTCCCCCCAACCCCCCTTGTTTTTTTTTAATAAAGGAAGCACTACTGCCTCTCTAAACAGCCCCAGGCTGCTTTTAAACTCTTTCTAATAATGCATCTAGATGTATTTCCCTGCTGAACCTGGAAATATTCCCTTAACCATCAATCATGACAGATTCTTGTGAGCTGGATGAAATACACCTTCCTTAGGAGGGGTTTGTGGGTAACATGTGCTTAACTACCCCAAACCCCAAACAGAAGATACTATTGTTGAATAGCTGAATAATCAGTATATTCCACAGAACCACTAGTCTTCCAAATGGAATTATTTACAGGAATTGGCTACTGTAGATTTTTAAAAACTGGCTGAATGCAAACCAATACATTTAAAAACCTTTCTCAAATCCTAAAGAGGTTTTTTTTAATGTATCCAAATAGTTACCGGAATGTAAAATACAGTAGTTAAACTCTCTCTTACACACACACACACACACACACACACACACAGACAACCACTCCCTCTCTCAAATCTTCCCAATTTTGTGCCTCTGAACTATTGCAAATGCTGTGAAACAGAAACAATGAAGAAAAAACATTGTTTAACCATGGCTTGTCTGCATTATGTATGTATAGGCAGATCTCTGTTGGTGGAGCAGAGAATGGAGCCATAAAATCTCAGCCCAACCCCCCTCACAAAGTCGTATGTCAAGATGTGACAGAATGCTGGCTTCAAGTTCTTTGGGTTTGACCTTCCCATCTAGAGCTTACAGTAAATAATGACACAAAGCTAGGTATTTATCAAATGCAGCGGTTTTAAAATGTGATCACATAACTTCTTGTATTGCTTTTGATCTTGAACAGAACACATTTTTACACTTAAAATGCATTTGCCTGAGGCAGACTTAGCATTGTTTATGGATATTTTATTGTGGCCATTACATTATTTATCTTACCCTTAACTCTGGAAGAAGCTGTCCCATAACAGCATAGGAGCTAGGGCTCCATATTTTTGCCTGTCTCGACTTTTTTTCATAGCAGAAAAAAAGGAAACCATATTGCCTGTTTCTTTTGCCACACCAAATGAGATCAGCAGCAACCCGTTATGTTGGGACCAGGAATTATGCCTATGTTCAACACTTGAATTGACCACCACTTTAGGAGAAAGTTCTTGATTGCATTACAGATTCAACCTTGTGCAAAAATAGACACAAAGACACAATTCAATGTAAAATCCTGGACTGGGTTCCTGGGAAGAAGCACGCCTCCACTGTAGCAGAGGAACTTCTGAGCTTACATTTAAGCTTGTGTTTAATTTGTATTGGGGAAAGAGGGGAAAAAACTTATTCAGATCATAGAATTGTAATTATGTAAATATTTTAGAGAGAGCAGATTAGAAAAATAAGGAATATTTCTTCATTTAGATAACACAGACTACTCACTTTCTGTGTTATTCAACATAATAATTTAATTTGTGGCCTTAGAAATTCCGAACAGTTTAAAATTTATTCTTACTTGAAAAAAGAGTGGGAAGGAGATGGCAGTTTTCTAGACAGGCAAAGAAAGGGTTCACCTAGACTTTCAGACTTGATCCCTGTCTAGTCTAACTGGACCTTTCTCAGGTCCAAAGCAAAAAGACAAGGGACAACAGTCACAAGTTGCATCAAGGGATGTGCCAGTCAGACATAAGAACAAGAAATGTACACAATAAGAACAGTGAAACACTGCAACAGAGAAAATGAATGACAGGAGCCATCCAGAATTCAGCTGGTAAAGGTCCTGAATGGTCTTATCTCACTTTGAAGCTCTCTTTCTTGGGGCAGAAGGACACAGTGACTTACAAAAGCCCTCTCTGCCTGAACTAATTCTTTGATTGCTACATTTATTTCTAGCAAAGTCTTTATTTAAAACCAAACACACTGACAATGCCTTCCCAAGGACAACAGCAATTTTTCTGGTTAACAGAGCACTGATAGCTGCTCTCACCATCTTGCATCAAAATTCCTTCTTACTCCAAACTCAATTAATTGGCATCACTGTCCAGTTTCTGCTTACCTGCTTGCTTTGACAGCAAAGTTTGATGGCTGACAAAGTTGATTTTCAATAGTAAAACGTGGTTGGCCCAGATATTTTTTGTTTTGTTTTGTTTAATTGCATGCAACTCAGAAGCTCAGGTACATTTAGTCAGTAACCACAAGAAATAATGATTCTTCAGTCTCCAGGTGCCTCAGACAAGCTGTTAATGAGACTTACTCTGTGCAAAGGCTTCCTGCACGTCTCCTCCCACGCCGGTCAGAGAGTCCTGAGGTGCGTGGGTCGGGGTGGAGCAGGCAGAGGCAGACCTGATGGGCATCGGAATAGGGCGGCTGATGGTGTGGCTGGGCGAGGAACGTGGGGAGCCTGCCCCCTGCGTCTGCAAAACAATCAAGGGGTTAAACAGGGGCTCTGCAAGAGCCTGCCTGCTGGCCTGGGCACCCATCCCTCAGCTTAAAGGCATCATGCTCTTTGTAGATCAGTTGGGTAATGTTAATTTTGCTAGAAGAAATAAAACAAAGTCAGTTGTTAGTTGACAGCAAGGCTTCTGTGTAGAGAAACAGTAAGTAGGAAAATATGAGTCAAGACCTGACTTCCTTTAAGCATGGGAAAATGTCAGGCAGCTAAATTTAAAAAAATCCAAGTTAATGAAGACCACACTGCAGACCTCTCTGCCCTCTCCCCTCTCTCACTCCCCCAGTTCACATCCGTATCTGATAAACTGTAACCCATTCTGGCTGTGAGAAGGGGAAAGCTGCTGCCCCAGCGTGGCTTTCAGCCCGGGCAGGGGACTGGCACAGCCCCTTTCAGCAGAGCACTGCCACGAGAGCTGATCACAGCCCTGCCCTCTGCCTCCCTGCAGGACGAGCTCATGGTACGTGAAACCTCTCCGTCACGTGAAGTCTGACACTGGCAATAAATAATACAAGTTTCTGCTTTTTATTTGGAACTAGAGAACTATTTAAGCCACCATTAAATTATCTGCTCCACAGGATATACTGAGGCACTCCCAAAACACCATGGGGATAGGACACTATAAATTCCTGCTATGGGTTCAGCTCCTGGAAGTGAAAATGTTTTAACACCAGTCAAACAAATGTCATGCTGTTAGCACCTCACAGTTAGGATCACTTAGCAGAAATTCAAGCAGACTTTACAAAATTGCAATTTTTCCTAATGCAGCTAGGTGAGTGATACCAAGAGACACGGCGCTCTTCTCACCCACTGTTTCAAATTCCTGGGAATGTTTATCTGCCTAAGAAAAAAAATAATGCTGGAGCCCACACCAAACTGCACATGGCTTTTGACTGAAACCCAGGGTTCAGCAGATGCCAAGGATGGAGGTGGCTTGAGTGCTTTTAAAGGGGAACTGCAACACAAGCTCCTGGTTGTTTTCAGTCAAAAGTGACCTAAGGGCTGGTGTTTCCCCTACCCTGGCTTTATTTTAAAAATACAAGAGAACTTCTTAACTCTTCCCATGGCATTTATTTTGACTCTGGTATTGGTTGCCACTGCAGCTCTGATATGGTTTGGCAAATACGTTCTAAAAAAGATAAGAGCAGCCCACTGCAGGATTGCCCATGAGATTTTTATAAATTCCTGGCCTGGACCATAAATAATGTATCAGAATACTAAGCTATTTGTTCTTTCCTTCTATCCCCCCTTTCTAAAGACATTATCACCTGAAAGCCATCAAGAGCAAATTAGGTTTATGAGAAATAAGCACATTACTGATGGAAGAATGGAGGATTTAATACTTATAATTTCTTTAATGATTGGCTTTAGAACATTTAAATGATGGATGAAAGGCAAGTCGAATATATAAAGGCCAGATGCTCTCCTGTTTCTAGAATCATCTATACCAGCTCCAGCAGAAATGGAGGTATTTAGTCCTCCAGAGGAAGGGCCCAGAGCAACTTGGAGATGCTCCAAGGTCCTTGCTAGTCATAACCCCTGCACATCAGGCAGGGCATCCAGGATCTACAGCTTTCTTCTCTCATGCCCCAACGGAGCACATTTCATCCTCAGTGAAACATTTGCAAAAGAATTTTTGGTTCTCAGCTCTCTGAAAGACAAGCGCCCTTTTTCACTTGCCTTTTTTCCTTAGCTCCCTTTTGCCTTTGATCTCTGTTCTGGGAACACCAACAACAGTGGGAACTTTCAGAAAGATGAGGAAAAGAAAATGGACAAAATCTGCTTCCTGTCGTCAAGTCACATTCAGGAATGAACTTCAGAATAGGCACTTTATTTACTAAAAATAACAGCTGCCCGCCAGTACTTCTGCGCTGGAATTTTCCCTTAAGAGAAAAGTAAAAGCTGCTGCACACCCAGTACCTACCCTCTGTCTGCTTTGCAGCTATGACTGAGATCTTGTGTTTATGATAAACAATCATAAAGTGTTGTGAAGCACAGGAAGATGAAGCATTCGGAGTCCAGGAAAAAACTCCTCACTTTTTATACCATTTGGGCAGTATCAGACAGAACTGATGAACAGTAAGTTGAAATAGGAGGGTATTAGGGAATGCCTGATTTCAGAGGGGTGAAAACTTAATATATTTTACTCATCTAGATCCACCTCAGCCCAGGTTTGTGGGAATGAAGTAGTATTAGGATTGGATTCCTGCTTAGTGGTTATCAGGAGAATTGTGGTTTTCAAAGGCTGGACCTAATGATCTGAAATCTGCTATGACAGCCAGTCTTAACTCCTTGGTAAGGTCAGCAGAGAAGACAAGCACTGAATTGCTCCCAAACCTTGACAGCTCTACTAGCTAAGGACTAAGGCATGCTGAAAGGGGAGCTACCACAGCCACCGTGGATATTTGGATGGCTTCAGCTTTTGTGTTGTACTTGGTTGCAGCTATCAGTGTTCTCACGCCTTTCAGGAAAACTTCCAGGTATTTTATTTATTCCACCAACCCTAGTCGAAACGCTACAGCTTTTAAGTTAACTCTTGCTAGACAGGAAAATTCTCCTGTCATGCATACTTGGCATAAAATGCTTGAAATGAAAACCGGCTTTACAGGAGCTTTAGCCCATTGCTCCCTCTGCTGGGACTGAACTGGGATGACATATGGGGAAATCGCACAGCCTCATCAAACGACAGGGATGTGAAGAACTCATTATCCTTTCTCACGGAAGGGCAATGGAGAAATAGATAATTCATAAGCATTAGATGAATTGCCAGGCTGCTCATTCCAATTGAATTCCTCCAGAAATTAATTTAATCCTGTTTCTCTCAACAGATCGTGAAATAGCATAGCATAATGGTGATCATTAAATGGAAATGGTGAGAGTAATTCTTTAGCATCATCACCTGGTATTCAGCGAGGCTATTACTCTTGGAAAAAAAAAATCTCATAAAAATACCTCGTAACAGCCTGAAAATGTGCTTTCACTTACACTGTCCAATGAACATTTTATATGGTAAGGTAACTCCTGTGACATTGAAAGCTTCTCTTTTGTGAGCAGATCTTCAGAATCAAAAAAGTCAGCCCTTACACGGAGGTGGTATTTGGTCAGATTTATTTTTTCGTGTGCAACGAACTGATGCTTACAAAAATTAGCCAAATGTTAGTTTTATGAAGGTGAGCATTACCTACAAACTCTGCATGCTGTACTGCGACAGAACACACTAGACTCGTGACTGCACTTCTGCTGATGAAAGCAGGAGGGAGTTTGTTTTGTTAAAATGAAACACTTTTATTGAACCCATAAATCAGACTGCTATCTGGAAAGTGACTTTTTTAAAAAGCCTAATATATTTCGAAGATCTGTTACAGTACTGGAAAGCTCCCAAATAATTAAATCTTCTAAAATTTACTATTAGTAATGTAAATACTTCCTCTTCTTGATCTAGGTTGCAGAAAAAATTTATTTTCATGGGACTGTTAGCATCAGTGCTGACTTTTAAAGATGTGCACACTATGCCCTGACTTTTTCTGGGTAAAATGGGCTTTCAAACTCATTGCCCTTGTCTAATTTAAGCTCAGTTATGTTTTTCTTGAAAGTACCAAATTTCTCATTACGTTTTCAAAATGTTATGTATTTAATTAATATTCTAGGTTGGTTTCACTACATTTGAGGGTGGTTTCATGTTTTAATTTAGAGGAGTGAGAAAAAGATCAAGATTCCTTGTAGCCATGACTCACTTTCTAGAGTGCTAAGATGTTTCATTGTGAAAATTGCTCCAAGACACTAATGTGGGAAAGAACTGCAAAATATTAATTTTGGTCAAAAGAACACACACACTTCTCAAGCAAGGAAGAAAAACAAATCACAGGAACACAATCACATTTAGGAGTTAGGAAGGCCTCCAAAGAGGAGGTAACTTACTACCTGTTTCAATTCTTCTTCCTAAAGAAAAAGAGGATCAGCACATGAGATGAGCCAGGATGTAAGTGAAGAACAAAAAACAAAGCCAAATTTGGAGTACAGGGTTAAAGGTACAGTCACGATAGTTGAAGATATGAGACCAGGTTAAGGTTCCACCTCTGCACACTTTGAAACACCAGAGCAGTGCAAAGTGTGCAGAAAGCTGATGTTATTTCCTACCCCTAATTTTCTTTGTCCAGGCAGTGACTGACAGCAGGCGGCCCTCACTGCTAGTTGTGGCGCTGCAGCATTTCAGGGGTAGAACAAAAAGTATCCTGCCTATCCACCTCCCAAAAATTTGCTGGCTGTTCAATGGGCTCTGCTGCTGAAGTGCCACTGATTCGTGCACTGTGGCTGCAGAAGCCTGTGTCTGAAGAGGGGCAAGTGACATAAGGTGTCAAACTCATCCTTAGATGCAAATGGATCTAAATGGATGCATGTTGCTAAATGGATTTCAGTGAAATTCCTTCTGCTCGTATCTGAATCATATTTGACCCAAGTTGAACTGAATTTCCATGAACTCATTTGATCTGCCATAGACAACAACAAAACAGACTCCTATGAGATTCAGGGCACTTTCTTCCAATGTGAATTTCTGGCATCATCTGTCCTGAAGCACATCAGGTAAAACAGGGTTGCAAATAAAAACACATTTTCCATCTTACCCTAGTGTCTTTAAAAATGCACATGCTGTTTGGTATCTTTGTTCTTAACTGAGATCCTTTGTTGAGACATGTTTCATGTGTTTAACAAGAGCCTGCTTCTGTTTTTGTGAAAATGAAACAAGTGTAGGGAAAGCATCTCTAAGGTGAGAGAGGTAGATGTGGTTGTCAAATGACTGATCTGACAGAACCAACTACTGAATAAGTTAAAGGAACTTTAACTTAAGGGCAAAGTTAAAGGAATTAGCCAAGTGATTCTATACTGTCAGCTGCTTGGAGTAACAGTGTACAGTGCTGAGTTTTTTTTCTTACAGCTAATAGTTAACTTGTTTTATATGTCAGTTCCTTTTCTTATTCTTACTCCACTTAGCAGCAGGTGACAAAGATGATGCAGTGCTGCTACAGGAACAACATAATCTGAGCATCATCTGAAACCCCTGAATTAAAAGACCAAAGCAAAAAATAAAAAGGGAGGGAAACAGCCAAATTTTGTGGGTAGGAACAGTCAGGTTCTGCAGAATTTTGTGGTTACATCTGCTCCCTCTCCTCTCTTGCTTCACTCTGCTTTCCTTGGTAATACCAGGTGGAGCTCCTTACCTTCAGCAGTTTCATGAGGCCTTCTAGCTGAACCATAAGCTCCCTTCGGCTTTCCTGGAGAGCAGACATCCTCTGTTCCAGCTCATCCTTCCGCTGTCTGAGAAACAAGCAGATCTGATCAGAGCTTACCCCTCACAGGATCACAGCAGCTTTTAACTGCAGCATTTCCCAGCCCTACTCTGGGATACGTGCCTACAGACCACAGGAAAGCAAACACACCGTGTGAATTCAGCACAGGGCTTAGAAACGTGGCTGCGTGAAGGCTAGGGAGTTCCCTCATCCTGGGAATCCTCGTGGGACTGAAGAGTGATTAGGGAAAAGACAGACACTGACACAGACCCTTCTTCAAAGAACAAATGAGGTTCAAAAAAGTTTGTGCTATATTCCCTTGTGGAAATGGCTGGCAATTTTAGCTTTGGAACTCCCTAGTCAATAACCTCACTAGCTGTCAGGAGAAATTAAAGCCATGCCCTGAAGGACAGGAAATTACAGCAGGGGCACTGAACACAGTGAGATATGAGAGAAGCTGAGAGAGTTCAGAAATTCAGACAAAAACCCACAATGATCTGCTTTTGTTTCTATTTTTTTTTCTGAAAGCAAGAGTAAGACTATCACATAGTAGAGATATAACTGCTTGAAATTAGCTCTTTGGACTCAGAGTCCAGTGCTTCTTGTGTGACAGTGTAAATACTGAGCCACTCCAAGTGTGACAGTCTCTGTGCCCCCATAAATCAGAACAGCTTTGATTCTGCACAGCTCCATTGCACAGGATGGGGGATCAGCGTTTGCACACATTCAATCACTAAATTGTGTGAGGTCCCCACCTAAAAACAAAATAAAATTCTTGCTTCGTGGAAGTTATGATTTAATTAACATTATTATTGAAATATATATATTAGGTATATTTTATACACTACTGCATTGCAAATAACATATAAACACTATGTTGTTATCCTTGTACTACCTGCAAAATATGACAATTTAATCCTAAATGGAAAAGCACTGGAACCAACAAGACTTAAGCACATTTCCTGTATTTAGGGCAATATGAAACCCTCATTTTGAGCCTTCACTGTAAGTGAGTAACTACAGATACAGTCAACATTGATTTCTACAGGACTGCTCATGTGTGCTATCTCTCACCTATATAATAGGATCATATAGTAACACTGCCAGGTTGCATTTACTCTTCTGAAGGATTGATCTATTTCCTGCTACAAAATGCCTATGTTGGCTTTCTTGAAAGGACATGTAATGGTTGGAAATGCTATGAACTGTACAAAGGCAGTGGAGTTTAAGAAACTGCTAACAAAAATAAGGTCCGTGTAATTCAAAGTGGCAGGTCCTAGTACAGAGCTCTGCTGGGTTTTAGATTAATTCCACAGGGAGAGAGGATTTAAGCAGTGTGCACTGTACCAACTACTCCTCTGAGTTCTTTCTCCTGCTGTACTCCAGAGAAACTTCTTGGAAGTAACGGGTTTTCCAACCAGTCTCCAAGACAGTACTTGAAGGAATTGAACTACAAGACAGTAATGCGAAGGAATGATGTATTCAGGACCTCGTTTCAGTGAGTGCCACACTACAGCAGCTTGTCAAAGATGCTGGGACAGGTATCCACAACGTGATTTACAGATTCCAGCCTTTCTTAATACAATGTGAACTAAATTGCTCTACTGCCCTAAGTGCTTCAAGCCTGGAAAATCGGCAGGGTAACAGACATCAATCAGGGCTGCTACCCCGAGTCCTGCTGTTTTACACATAAGAACAGCCTCGTGCCATCTTAAGTGTCTAGGAATTTGAGGTGGTGTCAAAATGCCCCAGCAAATCCAAAGTCAGACTTTTGCCTCTCAAATGGTGAACATTTCAGAAGGAATGCAAAGTAGTTCAGATCCACAGATTAAAAGTTATTTTCTGATTCTCACACTGCATATTAAATCAGAGAAGACACAGTTGAGGAATTCAGCATCACTGCCCTAAGGACATCACATGTCAAGAAATGAAAATAAGGGTATTATGCTTTAATATGTGTATCAAAATTGAAAAGAGGGAAAAGATAAGTAGTCAGCCTGCTAACACTGCACAATCATTCCTTTTTTTAAAATATGCATTTTATTATTCAACTACATAGAAAGCTGATTTCCTAAACCTGCTGAAAATAGACTTTAGGTTTGATGGACAAGAGCTACATTATTGGTATATCCTATACAGTGTACATGTTTTCATGACAGTTTTATATGTCTCACAGAATGTCACTTGCCTGTAGATCTCTAGAAGTAACTACATACTAAAATCACTCATAGAAATGAAGAAGCTAATTTGTATTTAGATTGGAAAGCAAAAGTAATTATTCGTGAATCAGAAAAATATTTTAGTGTGGAAATCTCTAATAAAACTCTCAAGTATTTGTAAAGAAAAAAATTTAGCACAATTTCTTACAGTAATTTCCTTTGGCTATGAATCAGACCACTAAAACATTAGTTGTGTGAGGACCAGCTAAGTGGCAAAAAATGTTCTTTAGTCAGGGGGCAGAGCAATCTAGCATTATTTCACTGGAAAGAAAGTGCTTACACTCTCTTCTCTATTCATATAGAGTATCTTGAATAGTTCTTACTGGATTCTCTGTCTGGCTCTCACAATGTGAACCTAAGGACTTTCAGGGAGCCTATGGATCTGGGCCAATGACAATTGTACGTCTTCAATGTGATGTTCACGGAAATTAGTAAATCCGTGTACAGTATCGTAGCTAACATGCAGACACATCCATATTAATGTTTTTAGCTTGCTGGGATAACTGGAGGAAGGATCCTCTAAATCTTCAGCAGCTGCAGATGACATTACTCCTTGCCCCCCACATGACAAGGAGGATCATTCTGCAGCCTGGTTTTGCACCGTGAAGAGAACTGACCTCTCCTTAGAGTTCAACACATGGTGGAAGTTTCCAAAGATTAACATCTAATTCTGGCTGTATTTTCATGTAGTTCCGTATTTTCTTTAGCATAAATGAGAAATCTTTGTAAAGGCATTTGTTCTGAACATTTTTCCCCATATAATTAACAGCATTTGGACTGGGCTGTGGGGACCTATTCCAAATGACCTAAGGGCCTAACTTTGCAAACACTAATGCACATGCTTAATTTAATGTAGGAGAGTAATATCTGAGATTCCTCATGCATGCAGTTTAAAGCATAAGCTTAATTACTTCTAGGACAACAGGCTGCACCAAAAATGGATAAAAAATACACATTGGCTGACTCATTTTAAAAAGCCTTCAAAACCATGAGCCAGGCTTATCTCTTATTTCTGCTCTTACTGAGAATGATTGGTTGGCCCCTGTCAAGGCCGGGGGTTTTACTGCTGTGGACTTACCTCAGGAGCCGGAGCTCTGCAAGGAGAGTGGGATTTTGTTGGGCCTTCTCTGGTGTGGGCTGAGACGCTTGCTCGTGTTCAAGTCGCAGCCTCTGGATCTCCTGTAGGATTTCTCTTGGGGACGAGAATAAGCAGAAGACCACAAGTCAGTCATTTTTCACAAAGCCAGCTCATTGGACATTGCAAAAGGAGAAAAAACATGGCTGTATTTAGCTTTTAATCAATGAAGATGTACATAAAACGAGTGGGTTGCAGCCAACCAAAGAAGCTCTCTCTCAGCAGTGGGAGAGGGGTCTGGATGTTTTCTAAATAAACTCTTAGGATTTTGCCATAAAGAGAAATCTTTCTTCAAGACCCCCCAAAAAAACAGATGTAAACATAAAATAGCTCTACGCTTGACTGAATTGCTCCCTCTTAATTCTTCACCATGAACATTTCCAGCACCTCATGAACTTTACAAAAATTAAAGTAACCTTCCTGGACATTGTTGAGTATCACAGAAAATATTTAGCACTTAAAAAAATACGTTTAATGTAAGTAGAGATGTGAGAGCAGTTGACAATTCACAGAGAAACACTTTAACAAGACTTGTTACGACTGGCTTGTCAGCCCTGGAGTGCTGTCAAAAGGCTAATACAAAGCTTCACAGCAGAAGGTTGAAACCTTTGTGAATTTTGTCTCTTCTTCACAATGTGCTGGAAGCAGACGGTCAGGAGGCAGCCTCGAACTATGAAAGGCAAATCGAGACTGGAGCTGGTGGTGCTCATTACACGGTGACAGAAGGCAGTGCAGAGTTTGGAATAGGAAACCATCTGGTCTGGGCTGGCCTCTGTTTTACAGTCCGGCACTAAAAGCAGAGCTCTGCTGCCACACATTTCATGGCATCAGGCAGTCTGGTACCCAGGGCTAGGTTCTCTGCTGTTAACAAACAGGCATCACTCCTTTTTGGGGCCGGCTGGCCTGTGTCTCCTGGACACACTCTCTGTCAGTCTCAGTCACATCTGTACCTCCTGTCTCATCTGATCAGCAGCCTAACTTGCTGCTAATCTTCCTGCAAACCTTTCCCAGGCAGGCTGTGTTCTGGAGAGCTTTAATCATCTTTTTCCCAAATAAAAGCAGGGGAGCATAACATTACAAGCATGACTGATCCTTTTATCATTTCATGTTATAGTGCTACTGAGAATCCAACTGAAAGTTAATCCCGTTTTGAAACAGTACAGCCTTTCTTTTTTAACTGTTAACAAACAACAGCTGCAAACAGTAAAGTATCCATGATTATATCATGTCATCGGACAGTACACTTATGAAAACATGGCGTGGCTATAGATTTCAGAGCCTTTATCATATTGTGTGGACATTTTTTGTTCTGTTTTTTTGTAGGGGGAGATATATGTGCCTGTATAAGCACATTGTACAGGTGTAGGTGGTAAAAAAATGCTAAGAAACAAACACATATGTAATACATGGGATGGAACAAAACCAGGTACTTAGTGGATGCTTACCGGTTTTTATTTTCGAGCTCTGCAATCAGCTGCCTTTGTTGCTTGTTTGCATCAATGGTGAAGGAGATATCGGATGCCCCTCTCTGCTGACTCGGCTGCTGTTGTAAAACAGAGAAGGCTGCATTGAAAGAGGAATAGCCAGCATGCACCATGAGTTCAACACAGATCTGTTCTGCGAAATCTGTTCACAGAAAGTGCAGTACCAAGCTTGCCTACACTAAAAAAGAGCATTCGTGTCGTGCTCATACCAGCATGGAACCATTGCTAGTAAAAGCAGAGTAAGTGCTAGAGTAAATAAGACTCAGTGTTTACTATCCTGTCATTCACTGCTTTTTCACGCAGCTTCCTCTGAACCAATTGTAAAAGGCAGTGACACTGATGCAGGCAGTTGCTGTAACGTGGCTCTGGATTTTGATGCTACAGACAAGAGGAATACACTGAAGCAAAACCAGTGTCTGCCTCCAGAAAGAACGGGATGTGTTTCCAGTGCAGCGATGCTTCGCTCTCTTGAAAGTATGGTTTCACTTTCAGTTTGAAAGCAGTACCCAATTTTCAATCTGGCTGTGTGGCCCATTTGGCCAAGTTTTCCTACATGCTCTTGTAATACTTCAGAAAACCTCTTTCCCCAGTCCTTCAGGTACAGCAAAAACTTTTTTTCCGCCAATAAAATGAGATGGGAATTTGTCTCTAACCAAACTAGGCAGTGCTCACTACAGCTTCATTGGACTATGCTCTTTTTGCATGTTCATCAGCAATAACCAGTTATTGTTTTCCTTGTTCACACTCCTGTATTTCAGTATTGTAACAATGACAACACAGAGCAGGACATTTAAAAGTTTCACAACTACTGAAGATATCCATTTATTTCTAACTCCAACCTGAAAGAATCAGATATTTAAAAATATTCTGCTGAGTTACTGCTTTGATATGAGGGTTCCTCACCACAAAAAGCCTTGTGAAGTGTAATTCTGGAGCGCTATTTTATGTGATTCCAGGCATCTCCTCCACCAGGAGGAAGACCCTCAAAAAGGATGAAGATACATCTCAATAGCCTAGCAAACCTAACAAAGGTTAGGACTGTCTGTGGGGAAAGGACAGTATGTTTCCCTTGTAACCACATACTATTTTTTCTGCCATGGATAGATTTTCCCATTAACACATCAAACACAGGGAAGCTGAACAGTGCATAAAGAAGACCTGATACATGCTGGTGGATGTCATGACTCATACAGGAGGAATCAGGATCTTTATCCTGAATGCCCACTGGTATTAATATATTTAGTTCCTTAAAAAACCAGAATGACCATCAGCAAAGCTTTAAAAATTTCCACTGCCCCTACTGGGTGTCACTCTTTTGCTTGGAATGATTTCTGGCTACAGAATCCTTCTCTTTTCCTTCTGTCTCTTTTGTTCAAAGAGCACAGATGGATGGCAATGAGAAATTCAGCACTTTCCTTCAAGTCAGCTCTGTTTATACTGTTTTCCCCCACATCAAGGACACATGTTATATGGAACTGATGTCAACTAATTTTTAACCAGAGACATTATTAATGGGAAATCTTGTTCCCATTAAGAACTACTGTCTTTCAGAAATACGACCACAATCTACAGGTTGCCTTAAATTTGAAACACTGTGTCACATGTCTGGAAAGGACTGATTTGGGCTGGGCTGGCAGGACTGGAGCACCCCTCTCTTCCCAGGTAGCTGCAGGTAGTGTGAAATCTCCGTGACAGAATCTCCATGGGGCAGCAGATTCATCTTCACCTGGCATGCATGTGACTCAGGAGTCTTCACATGATGTGTGGTGCCCAATTTCACCCTTTCAATTGACCCCACAGTGTAAATCTCAGTGTGAAAATGTTTCTGGGCACTCCAGAGCAGCTGCTTTTCACTTAACCGTCATTCAAGGCCCCTTGTTCTACCAAATGGGCTGAGATCGAAAAAAAGTAGCTAGGCTGACCTTTTATGTACCATTTAAGATTTTATATACTTTGATTAGGTTCCTGCTTCATACTCTCTTGTTCCTGAATGCAGTTAGTGAGATTTTAGCCTGTCATCACCTTCTATCTTTGGATACAAAGAGCAGAATAATCATTGCTCTGAAATGAAAATGGGAGCCAGGGCTAATGCAGGGGGTCATTACAGTCATCGTGCTGAAGAACATTCTTTAATATCCTTAGTACTTAGGGCCCTAGTGGCTGTGATATTTGAGCTAGAGAGTAAAATGGATTCACCATCCCATTTTTCCAATGCAGTAAATCATTAACCTTTAACCAAAGCTAGTCCAGACAATATTTTATACTCTTTCCTGAGTTCAAGATGTCAGATTCCCTTTGATGCAATTATTTAAATACCACTGCATTAGTATATAGATTATATGCATTAGTATGTGGATTCTTTGGATTAAATGGACTGCATAAAAGTGTTATTATTAAAGCATAACAGCCTCTGATGAAAAGGATAGGGAAAAATAATCCATTAATCATTAGACTGTCAGATACAATTTCTCTGATCTTGCCGAGCCCCTGGAACACGACAGAAGGAAAGTACCTTCCTTTAATTAAAACACTTACTGATGAAGAAGTTTCTGCTGCCAGCCTTGCTGCATACCTGGCGATCAGCTTGTGTTCTTCATCCAGGCGGCTTGCACTGTCAAGGACGCTGGTCAGGGGGAGGGGGAAATGGGAAGACAGGATTATCCACGGCCAAACCCCACTGCCTCAGTCACACCTCCACCTCACACCCCCACAGTACAGAACAAAGGAGAAACCGCCACCAAATTACGAACAACTGATGTTAATTGAGCAAAAGGGGAGAAGGGGGAGGGCAATTTCCCTAGAAATATCAGCCCTAAGGGCCCAGGCAGCACCTTCCCTTAGGGGAAAACAGCAGCAGTCTGCAACCCACAGTAAAGGTTGTACAGGCTGCAACATGCAGACTGCTCTGCCCAAAAAGAGCTGGGAGGTGATTAGGACCACCATTCAGCATTTATTTTGCATCTCAGTTTTGCTGTATCACCTGGAAGAGTGGTTACTTTTTGGACGGTGGATTAGCAGGAGCCTCAGTGTTTGTTGAGAAAAACTTTAGAAGCTTTCTCAGACTTGCAACAGAAAACAGTACTTAGGACAGTTTTGCAGGGCACTTACCAAGATCTCACGGATCACTGTTTGGAACCACTGATTTAGGAACTTATAATCAGACTTTCTCTTTTATTCTTAGTTTCTTGATATTTGGGAGCAAGATTTCAGAGAGTCACAGGACTGTGATCCACAAGTATAAAAACTAAATAGAAAATATGCTGAATTGTTTTACAGTATTCTACCTTTTTTTTTTTTCTCCCCCTAAGAATATAAAATGCAAATATTTCTCTCAGGTTAATGCTTTTAGAGCTGTCCTTATTTTAAATGGAAGCTATTATTTAGTCAGATGAGCAGAAAAAAGGTAATATAGTGAAAACCTTCACTGCTTCTAAACATTTAGAGGTTTGCAGAGAACCATCAAAACTAATAAACTGACAAAACCAGAAATCTGAGGAGGACTTGGTTGACCCTGGATATTCCTGGGCCTTAGAATTCTATAATGCATTGCTTTTAGTATCAGGAGAGAAAAAACGAAGTCTCTAAGTGAGGAATGCTTTGCCATGTGGAATACAAGGCAGCCTGTGGACTGCCCTGGACAGAGGTAAGTCTGGCCTCTTTTCTTATCCCTTGGCAACTGTATGATGGTTTTTGGCTGAAGGGAAACAGGCACAATTCTCCCTGCCCACGGGCTCTTCTGGGCATGCAACTGGTTGCTGGCAAATGAGCCTCACATTTGAAAAGAGTCTGGGCGTGGGATTTTATTCTGATTTTTTTCCCAGAAATTGTACCTTGAACTTGAAAAGCCTTCCAGAGGAAAATGGCACTTGTGCCAAAAGCTCTGCTTTTGAAGAACTGATGTATTTAGAAGGAATATTTCTCTAAAACTTCTCAGTGAGTTCATATCCCCATGTCCCTCAGGGAACTACAGTGCACATGTTTTGGCTGCCTTGGTTAAATCCACCGGGATTTAAACATTATGTTTGGAAGATGAGCAGTTGATATTCCCTGATCATGAAACTAAAGCTGGGTGTCATATGGATTTGCTACAGCTTACTGATGCAAGAGAAAAGAGACAAACATCATCTTTTTCTCATTCTGATAATAACCTGTGAGACCACAAACATAAAGTTTGGAAAAACAGTAAAGCTCTGAAAAGTGAGACACAGAGAGGTGCTGTGTAAACAAAACTTGTGCTGCAAACTGCACGTGAGACTTCTGGTGGTAGATGAACATTTCTGATTTTGGTTGTGTTTTTGTTACATATACAGCTTAATTTTATGCTTACTGAGATTCTGGTGGGATAATTGATACAACTTCTGGAAAGACCAAACCTAAAGGCATTATTCTAAATTTATACAGTTCTGCTTTTTACATACTCATGCTTACTGTACTAATATGTCATGCAGAGAAAGAAAGGGGCGAGCAAGTCTTGCAGACACATAAAATTATGTAAACTGGGTAATAAGGGTTACTTATATGACAGTTTAATTAATTTTTAATTTTACCATAATGACTAAAACATTGCATCCTAACAGATGGTTGTGAAAACAGCGAGCATTCAGCATCAATTCTCCTTTTTATGGCAATGTGCAGCCATATCCATCTCGGAAAAATGGACTGTGGTTCCACTTGTTGGCATAACACAATCTGCACCAGAGCTCTGAGATGTGAGCTAACACCTAAGACAAGGGCTTTCCTGACTGAACCAGGCCACTGCAGCTTTTTGAGTTTTACTTGTATTTAATATCTTTGATATATATTTATGCGTGGGTGGATGTCATAAAGCAGATGCAGCAATGCGTCAGATTTGGTCTATGAATGCCACAAATCACTAACCCCAAAGCACTGAAAATTGAATTTTAATGTCTGGGATAAATTTACTTCTGGAATGTACCTATTCTATGTGACCATTAAGCACAGAAGTATGCACAGCAGCATTAGCCTCGACTGCCAGGAATTTTATGTCTCAGAGTTCTCAGATTTACTATAATTCACTCCTGTTTCACTTCACCAACTTCACAGACAACCATACAGTGATACAGTAAGACAATCGTACACAAAAGGTTTAAAATATTATGAATATAGCTGCAGAATTTGGGACCTCAGGGGAATGATTCAGGCATCCTTTAGAGAGAAACTGGACATTTTACATACAAATGTCCTACTGTTGTTCCTTCCTCTCTAAAAAACACTGCTTCTCCCTTAGTGACCATTTCTTTAAAGACTTTCTAATTATTAGCAGTAATTGGTCTGGCATCCATCACCATGTGAGTGAATATCCAAAACTATCACCTGTACAATAGGACTTCTGTGGTCCAAGGTAGCTCCATAAAAAAAGGGATCTCAAAACTGCAGGCAAAGGATGAAAAGCATGGTAACCTATGAGCAAAGGAGTGACTCTGGAGGATCTTTGCTATTTCTCAGGCTTCAGATGTGTCAGACCAGCCTGTTCTGCAGCAGGCATGACACACAATTGCTGATGTGGATGTTCCCTGCTGGTTTTACAACTATGTCACCACTGGTGAGACAAGTCTCTTGTGAAATTTTTGCAATAGAGGTATCAGTGTGGTCTTCATGACATGCTCTTATTCCACAAACCCTCGCTTAATAAATAATTTGGTATAAAAAATATGGACAAATTAAAGGGTTGGTTTCTAAGCCCAAGGGCTGTAAAAAAAAAAAAAAAAGCCAACCAGCAACACACCAAATGTATTCTGAGGAATGTTAAACTGTCACACTTTCAAAATTGGCTTGGTTTTAGGACACTTTAAACTGAGATACATCATCTGAGTCCTCTGCTACTGTTAATTTGCCATTTACTTTAGAACACCAAGATTTTACCACCAAAATGTTGTAACACTCAGCTATGTGGGAATAATTACAAAAATTAATAACTCTGTTCAATGGAGCCAAATGTCTACACATTTCCTCTGTAGCAACTGGTCTCTGAATGGTTTTCCTCTTTCAAAGGAAGATTAGACTAGCCTTCCTAGCTAGAGTTGTGCATGCCCCCTTAATAAACATTTAAAAAAATGCCATAGGATAGCATGGCAATTTTATATTGAGACAGAACTCACAGTACTACACCCCAGAAAACCCCATAAAACCCCCAGAAAACAGCTCTCTATAGAACCAAAATAATGGCTTTTAATTTATTTTATCTTATTTTTTTCTGTACCTGAAAAGAAAAAGTCTGAGATATATGGAATTAATATTCAAAGCTAGGCAAAGCCTCTAGCTTACAAAAATGAAAACTATTTGCAGTAAAAAGTTCTTTTTTAGAATCAGACGCTAATGATGAACTAAAGAAAGTATCAAATATTGGTTTTAAATACTAAAAAAGACTATTCAAAACATCTGGTTAAGGGCTATTTTTTCTACCCATACAGTTACAATAAATAATTAATTAATTCTTCCCTTTGTTTATTAATTTGCTCTGGAGTACTGGCTCCTAAAAAACCCTAAAGGAGCTTATTAGCCTGTGGTAGAAGGAAAGGAAGACTTGTACTTTTACTTGCAGTATCAAATAACTGCAGATGAAAAAAAAAATAAGCAGTGAAAATTATTTAAATGAATTAAAAATACCCCACAAAGCCCAAAATATAAACAATAGCTGCCCTTAAAACAGAAAAGAAGGTATACTGGGTTATATTAGACTGATGATTAGCTATAAATTAGCCTAACTCAGTATCTAAAAAACCCAAATCTTGTTTTGTTTTGAAATGATCCTATACAGCTCGTTAGATAATTTTATGTATTATGCTCACAAAGTATCTCTGTAGGTTTTTCTTGTAGATAAAGGCCCAGGTACAATCATTCCTTTTTTCATCTTTGGCTGCCAGAAGCACTTAAATGATCTGATGTCTGGGTAGGTACAGGTAGTATTTTACAGGCAGATTGAACAGCAGAGCTGGCCAGCTGCAGCCTCCCCTAAATCAGAAGTTACCTCATTTTGGTTAACTATGTGCTTTACTCACTCAAGTTACCAAATCTTCTTACGATGCAGGGTGAAATAACTTGAACTCAGCACCATCCTGACACAAGCCCGTGGGTTTTGAGCAAACTGCATCCAACCAATTTGGGGCATGGGCAGAAGAAGTTCAGCTTTGCCTGAAGATGCCACCCCAGACTTTGAGATGCGGCAGCTGAGCTTCCTGCAGAGGTCTCACCTACTCTTCTGGAAACTGGCTTCATGCAGGAGCTTTAGGATGGCAGGATTTTGTTCTTGTCTTTGTAAAAATATAACCATTCTATTTCTCTACTAGGAGTCTCAGTCCAACAAAGCAGAAAACGGCAATGCAGTATGGTCTGATACTTGAGTAAGACTGCTGTCCCTATAGGTTATGTTTCTGTCAAAATCTAATTATACGAGCAGCTGAGATTGTTTCTCATTCAGGATGCTGTGACTGCAGTGATTTAATGTCAGTAATCACATGTTATGTACTATGCTTTGCATCAGTTATTCAAACAATTAAGGCCATTATCAGTCACTCTCCCATTCATTCCTCAAAACCAAATAAATGTTGGATATCATGGCATATGATTTGTATATGCATATTTGGAAACAAATGTGCTATGACTTGGTGAGGTTGGCTTAAAGCCTTGAGGAAACAGGTTGGAATATAAAGAATAAAATTTGGAGGATGAAAACAGTAAAGATGAGGTGAGGCACCCACAAAGAGGTCTCGTGAGGAACTGGTAGCCCTCACTGAAGCTAAATGAATCCTGCACATGGCATCCAAAATGCCCTGCCTGGCAAACCAGCCTAGCACCAAGAATTACCCTAAACCATGTCCATTCTTCATTCCCCTCCTGAACAGCTGGATCAGGTCAGTCACTCACAGCAGCCAGGGCCACGTTTCCTTCTCCCTGTCAAAGCAGACCGAGTGGCAGCATATTCCTGTCCTCAGTCATGGGTGGGCAATGACTGGTCACACACGACCCCAGTTGCTTGCTTTCACAGCTGCCGTGTCAGTTCTCCTCAAAAAGCCTGATTTCTGGAAGTGCTTCTTCAGAAATGAAATTCCTCTTGGAAATGTTTTTGTTTAGGATAACTGGCTTTCATTTTCCTCGCTAAAACCTAGTTTGCCTTTTCCCCCCCACCACTGGCACATTCCAGTGGGCTGCAGAGTAGAGAAGCAGATCCAGGACAATGGAGGCAGACTCTTTTATCCACTGGGCATGACAAATTACTGCCATTTTCAACAGGAGCTACATGCAGAAGTAAATTTTTTAAGACTGCAGAGAACGACTGCATTCACTCTCCTAAATGAAGTTGCTTGTTGCCTCCTCCATCCTGGAGTAAAAGGAGACCTCCTTCTAACGCAGGAAATATTCTGCAGTGGCAGCACAGGAAACTGAAGGGTTTGTTATGAGCAAAATAAACCTCCTGAGCATAGTTTTGGTAGGAACACTGTGCAGTCTTCTGCTCAGCACCACCTTTTCTAGGGCCATATACCACACTGCTCACCACCTTGCAAAGTCTGTGGAGTTCTGTTGCACTTGGAGAGGTGAGGCAGGGTTTCCCTTCCCTGGTGTAGCAGGCTGCAATGCCAGCATCTCAAGTGCCAGGACAGCTGATGGGTTTAGGAGACAAAGCTCTATGACCACTCCAGCAGAAACAATGAATTATGTTCAAGACACCCATTTAAAACGCCTGAATCTAAATGAGAGAAGGGAAAATTTGTATACAAGATTCAAACAATGCAGAAATCAGGCAGATTTAAAAGCAATGCCTGACAGATGTAAAAATCAAAATGAATTTTTCTCACTAAGTTAATAAGAAAATTATTATCATTATTTATGTTCTATTACTATTTCTAACTTTCAAGAAAGGTGAAGCTACAAATTATGTATGATCACAAAAGCTAATACCTTGAAAACATGGGCTTGTTTAAGCATTGTTGTGTGAAGATTTCTGTACCACCACCAAGTCCTGCACTGCCCAGAGCTCAGTATCCCAAAAAATTTGCATGGTCATTCTTAACCATGCAATTATTTGCAATACCTAGCAATACCCTGCTAACCTCAGTAGAGAGAATAACAATAAATGCCACAATCCAGCAGCTTTGGGAGGACATACCCCATGTTCATACCCATTCACTTCAGGCTAGTGCTCATGAAGAGCTGCTCCAGCTCGTGGCCAGGAGGCAGCAGTGAGAGCATTTGGCTGAGCCAGGTCCCTCTGCTGGGTGCCCCAAAGGTGCCAAACCTGCACTAACCGTGCGGGGTTGCTCTGTAGCATGTTGACATAGACCCCGATGAGCACATGTTCATCAGCCAGCCTGTCTGCAACATCGAGGCTGTACTGTAACCTGAAACGGGGGCGGGGTGATCCGGACAGACACAGAGATAAACAGAGAGCAGGAGCAAGTGAGACTGTGAAATGGGAATCTAGGAATGAATACTTCAGCCTTCTTAGGAAAAAAAAAATCAAAACAAAACAACACACCACGTGCAGAAATTATTTTGTTATTGTTGTAATTTACATGTTTAGTATTTAGTGATTTAGGATGGTAGCATCCCACTTGATGACAGAGCCAGCCTCAGAAATCAGTGAGATGCCAGATCCAGCCAAGGACTGAAGGTTTGGAACTGTACAGTACCATTTATTACAAAATACAGCAAATTGTGAAGTCAGTATTATTAGTTTTAATATACTATATATTGCATACAAACATTAATATAGATATGTGACATTCATGACTGACACACTGGATTTGTTTGAAAGTGTCTGATCAAGACTTTATGCATCCAGGTGTACATAAATATATTTAAACATGCCCTACTTAGCTCACTTGGTTAATTGCTTCTCACAATTTTCTCAGGAAATATGTATATAGAATAGATTAAAAACAGGAGGAATGGAGGAATAGAGGAAAAGGTTTTGGTTTAGCTGTGTTAGTGCAAGTTAAGAACATACTCTCTCTTTAACTTACCCTTTGCCTTTCAAGAAAGCTGGAGCAGCCCTAGCCAGCAGTTTGCTCTGCTCTACTTCAGTATTCTTGGAAGGAGTGCTAGTTAATAAGACAGGAAAACTAAGAAGAGGGTAAACAGTGATGTCTGAAATTCATTATAGAACAGGGTTTGGAGAAGCTCGTTTGAGTGCCCTGGACTGAATAAAAATAAAAATAGAAGCTTTAAAGAAATTCTAGAAAACTTCAGGAAATGCAAAATCAGGAATAACAAGTTTTCCTTCCTGTTGTCCAAAAGCAAATTATCAAAGCCTCCACTACAGAAATGACAAACAAAATGTGCTTCTCTCACAAATGGAGAGATGAAGGCTTGTTTATTTTCCAGACAGAGTCCGAGATAAACACGGTCTCAAATGCTTCTTTCAAGCTGGGAAAGCTTTATCATAACTGCTAAATTGCTCTTCTCCACATTAACTGTAAGATGGTTTCAATAATCTATGGAAAGGCATTTATTTAGATGCAGTGATGGCATACAGCAGTTTAATTTTCAGAAGCACTGTTCTTCTGTTGATTTAAAATAATATATAGTTCACCAAACACACTTTTTTCCCTAATTACAGTATTTAATGGATTGCAGTAACTGCATCTTTCCCAACACTTAAATATCCATGTTAACAAGCTACCACTGGCTAGAAATGGGAAACATTGAAAATGTAAATTTTTTTTCATGCTGCAGCATTTTTTTGTTCAAGAAACAACAAAGCAAAACAAAAGGATATTTTATTTTCTTCTTTTTAAAAATTATTCTCCTTTTTTTTTTGTTTGGCACCTCATGGGTGTGTAAGCATGGATGCACCTGTGCATTCAGGGGTGTATGGGTCTGTGTGTGTGTGTAGGCAGATGATGTTGTACAAATGTGGTGCATGGTAAATGTTCAAAACCTTTAATATTAGGACAAAGAAGGAATTCAGTGAGATGAGATGTATGTAATTCCCCTCCTTTTTGGAGGGCAAAGTTGGGGTTCTGAAGAGGATGGGAACAAAGGTTGTCCTAAGAACTCAAGCCTATTGATTTATAGTAAGTTTGTAAGATAGCTGAATGAAATGAGGTACTGCATAGCAAGACAAAGTGCTTGTTTCACATTTCTCTGCCCATCTGCATGCTACTTATGTGTATTGCACTTCCACTGGGGCAAGATCCATGCAGATAAACATGCTCCATGCCATCTAGAAGGATGCGTTTTCCACACGTTTTCTTCCCAGTTACAGAAGGAAAATGCATTCAAGGGGTACAGGGAATGCCACTTCAGCCAAAAATGCACCTTTCGGTTCTAAAAGTACAGGTAAGTATGTTGGCACAGTGGGGGACCAGAGACCCCAGGGCAGGTTTTGTGCCTTGCTTTCTAACAGTGAGGTGTGATGCCCCCTCCACCAACTACAAGTTCTCCTCTCCTGTGCTCCAGAAGAAACACAGTTGGTGTGGAGAGACAGGCAAGCAAGGATTACTCACTGAGCAACTGATACTATGTCCATCCAGGTCCCTTTCCTTTTTAGTTGATTAGGCAAACTTTAATCTTTCAGCCTCTTCTCACAAGTTATGTTTTCTCTGGTTTTCTGGACTTTCCCTCTGGACTCCAGATATGATGGCTGGCATATCTACCCCTGTCCTGTTGCCCTAAACTGGATGCACACCTCCAGGCAGATGTCTCCCCCTCTGGGGAATGAGTTTTAATGGCTTTCCAGATGATGTTCCAGGGTCAAATGCATTCTAACAATCGTATTGCTAACTTCAATTAGTTTGTGGTTCACTGCAACTCCTAGGTCCTCTGTTAAAATATTTCTATCCATCCAATTATGCTTCCATCTTTTATTTGACTATTTGCTTTCTTGCTACAGCACTTTTCGCTTATAATTACTGAATTCCCTGTAATTGATTTCAGATCATTTGGACATCAATTACTACCATTGCTACTGAGCTAATTTTTTTTATTTAGAAACTGCTCTCCAAGCACTCTTTTCCATAACCATTTCAACCTTTGTACCACCTTCAAATTGGATATATTCGCTCAATTGCTTCCATTAATTCACTACAAGAAATAGTGCAGTGTCTGATTTAGGATAGCTTTCAAGAATCCCAGCAGATGTCCTTCTCCTAAAGCGACAGCAAACTTCTGAAAATGTCATTATTCATTTTCAATGTTGCTCTTTTACCGATTTCCCTATGTCTGTATTTTCTTTGGGTACTTCCATGTCATCTGGGACTATGTCTAAAGTCCTCTTAAGGTCAACCTGTATTGTATCTGCTGCTTCTTTTTTTACCCACTGGACCAGTCATCCTGTCAATGAATAAATTAGTTCAGTTGGCATAACTTGTTCTTGACAAATCTGTGGTGGCTATTTCTTGTTTATTATCCTCCAGATGATTACTAAATCTTTTGCAATTTCAGTATCTTTGGATACCAAGGTTAGACTGTCTCTTGTATAATCCCCTTCACCTTTGTTCCTGATTCCACCTTCAACCCTCCTTCATTTGGAAGAGCTGACATTTGTCCTTCTTGTTCTTCCATGTCTTCCTACATCCTCCACATATTACCCAAAATACAGATAACGCTTAAGAGATCGTTTTGGCCATGGTGAGTTTTTGATTGGAACAGTATTTTAAAGACATGTTCCTGCTAAAATGGAGCACCTTGTAAGATGCCAAATAATGCTTCTCCATCCAAATTTAGAGACAAACTGTCCAACCATGAGCAGATGTCTATAAAGATGAAGACCTAACAATACTGGTGTAAATGTCATACCCTCATTAGTGTCTACCTGGCTACTAAACAATTAAACATATAAACCTTTCCTTTAGCCAGGTAGAATATTGCTGATGAAATATTGCTCATCTTGTTCTGAAAACAACATGCAAAGACAACATGCAGTTGAAGTCTACCACGCTCCTTACAGACAGAAACATGGAGAAGAGCAGCAACCAGTATGTTTTGCTCCAAGTTAGTTGTCGCCTAAAAATTTGGCCGAATCTCTTGTCATGCCCAGGTAGAATATCCAATTCCTTTAACTTTTATGTGCAGTTCAGAAAAGGCACCAGCCATTCTGACTCAGCATTAAATAAGAGTCAATTTCTCCTTGGCTATGGGTATCTGATATCATAGTGCATTCTTTCTATCTATCACACAATTGCCAAGTCATTTCAAGTTCACCAGAATGTGCTGCATCACACCATTTATTCCGGTTTATTACTCCTTTAGAAGAACTAAATGCATTAGCTGTGGAGGGGGGGCTGAGAAAAACGCAAGAAAAAACATTTTGTTTCATCTTATCCTACCTAAGCTCAATAATTCAATAGCTTAAAGAAAACATTTATTAAGAAGGAGCAGGAGATTGTACCCATTACTATGGCAGCTATATACTTTAAGTCAGCATGACAGACTGCAGCTGGGGAACAGAAGTATTCAAATAAGGAAGAAAACATTAATTCAGGGCATAGAGTTATTTCTCTTGACCGGACAAAAGTTTCTATAATGCTCAGTTTGCTTGTTTTGATGTAACATATCCAAATCATTGGGTCTGCAAGGGCATTACCTACTCTGCAGTAATATTTCCTTGTTCTGCTGCCCTCTAGGCCATCGGAAATTGCAAAAACAAATGAGAGAAAAACCCCTGAATATTAGCTACAGCAAAAGAATTACAGGCCTTGTGGTTTTAATCATGTTAGCTGTCAACACAGCAAATGACCATGATTTGGTATTTGGGAGAAGATCACAGACTTTTTTGTTTCTTCTTTTTGAACATGAGCACTTTAAAGCTGTTCTTGAGCTGTACAGAGCATATTGTTGATACCAATTTCCACACTGTATACATTAAGAAGAAAGGTGCTTGTAATTGCTAAGCAGCCTCCTCATTAAGGCTCTCTTATGGACTTGCTGGCTCAAACTAAGCAAACAAGCACAGAAATTTTAAGTGGACTTTGATTCTAAAGCAGTTTGAAGAAATAAAAAAGCATTGTAGGGAAAGCCTGAACCAAACTTTGTTTGAGCTTTGGAGTAATTTGTATACCCACCCAAAATCTGTGCTTCAGATACAACTGAAGTGTAAATAGTGTATAATCTCCTTTCAGCTGTTCCCCACGATTTGTCACTGTATTTACCAATTATCAAAGATCTTTCCTCTAACAAGACTGTCCATCTTTCTAGTTAATTTCCAGCTTTCACCTGGCAATCCAGAAATAAAGACGGTAGTGTGCTGAACTTAGGAGATGCTATCCATTTCCAGCAGCAGAATGAGCTGGTGAGCTGAATTTAGCATTTGCTGCTACGGGGAGAAACTGGTTATAATGGCTATGTTCTTCTGTGAACATAAGTAGCTGAAATAAATACCATGGGAATGCTATGAATGACATTCTCTGCCAATTCTCCTTTGAATAAACATTCAAATTACATAAAAGCTTCACTTAAAGCTATCTGAAACCTCTGGACTAGACTGCAACACAAATTAAAGTAACCGTAAGTTATCTTCAGTGAAAACACAGCCAGCAGAGCTTTTAGTTTTGATTACATCCAGCTAGAAATTTTACTCTGAGTTTGTACTCTTCTTATTATAATATGAATCATGGACTATTTAATATAAAATCAGCACAACTGCAAACAGAGCCATCAAAGTCTGTTTCTCTGATGTACAAGGGGATGAGCTTCCACTAATGAGGCCTGATTTTCCCAGGGTAATAGTAACAGTAAAACTTAGAAGAATGAATGAAGATACTGTTATTAGTCTAACCCAGATTGAAGATCTTGGCATTTAGCAGAAAAGTACCTTGGTATCAATAATTCTTACTGAATTATAGTTGATGGTCGTGTATTAATAAGAAAAAAAAAAAGAAAGGATATTACATAAAAAAGATGGGGAAACTGTTCTTATGCAATTGTGTATTTCTTTCATGCAGAATGAAATAGGATCTTCCTTTAGGTCACTGGGATGTGAGGGAATGCTGGAAAAAGGGTGCAGCAACGAGAGGCATGGGTCCAAATCCAGTGCTCACTATGTAAATGGGAAGTTTTCATTAGCTTCAGCAGGACTTAGATCCGCCTTTCCTGTGGTCATTTTGAAAAGCAAAGCCTCTGAGGGGTCTGGGGAGGGTTATTGGCAAGCAGCACTAACGGCAGAACAGCAACCACCCACAGTGAGAGCTGTGGCAGAGGAGGCTGGCTGAGACCTGGAGTCATTTCCAGGCTTTTGTGCAAGCCTCTTTCGTTCCTTGGTCAAGAACACAACAGGCAACTCATACACCGATGATGGAACCATAAAGGTGTAGTTTTTCCAGTTTTCAAAAGCAATGTTTCCAACTTCCACTGGACACACTAATATTAATCCTACGTGAAAGGGTGAAATGAAAGACTTGTGCTGTGCAGAAGCAAGAGAAGTTGGCAAAGCCCACAGCCAGCAGGAAGTCTATTCAAAAGACTAATTAGAGCCACAGAAACCCTCTAGCCCATCAGAGCCTTCCTTAAAGAATATTTTGAGTAGTTTAGCAGAATTGCTAATGATTTAGTGCATGAGCTACAGAACTACTGCGATTAGTAGGTTAGTGCTCTCATACTGACCGTGAATTGTTGTGAAGCTGATTTACATACTGCTTTATAAGAGAATGCTCATCAGCCACAGGACTGGCTGCATTTATACCCCCAAGTAACCTGAATGATTCAAACAATGAAAGCTTGTTAATACCTCAAAAAGAATACACAGAGAGGAGAGTGTTCAGAGACGGTTCATAACAATTAATCCAATTTATTTAGAAAGAATACTGACTTGGCTGTTTGTAGGGTGCTTTTTATTTCCAATAAAAAGATACAAATTAAATTTGTAAAAGGTGAAAATAAAAATACTGAGAATAAGCTGTCAAACACCTAAAATCCTGCTACGTCAGTGAAACAAAAGTTACAGAACTTCTAATATACAATCAATGTAATTACCTTACATATCAGGGTACAGTTAGCTCTAAAAGGGCCAGAATGACTGCTGCATCATGGAAACTTTAAACTGTACAGGGATATCACACTATGCACTTTTAAGGAAGTCTATGCTTGAGGGGGGTGGTACTATCACCTGCCTTCAGGGGTTTCTCATCAAGGAGTGTTTCCTAGAAAAAAAAAAGGAATTCTAATAGCTGAGGAAGCATGTACGTTTAACCCTGATAGCTGAAGACAGTCGGTTACTAAAGAAGACATAAGTAAAATAATCAGGTATGTTTTACGTGCAAAGAAAGACAAGCAGCACAGGTGACAGTGCTGTGAGTGCTACTGCAGGTCCCTGGCCTAAGGAGCAAAGTTCCCTTCTGTTGATCGAGCACAGGGACTTCCTGCGAATAAACAGAAGCATCAGCAACACTCCTAAAGAGCACTGCTCTTAAAGACCTCTCCTGGAGAGGCTACAAATACATCACCCTGCCTTGCACATAAACCCTTGTATATATTCCAACAACAGAAATGAATCTGCATTTGCAGTCTCTCTGCATAGGCAGCAGATTTGGCCTTGGGGGTTGCTCTGGGACTGGCTTTCATAAAGCATCTCAGTCACACCCACTTGCACTAAGATAACACTGAGAATTTACTGTTTACTGCTCGTGGTAACAAAAAACATAAATCAAAGATAATCATCTTTACTCTGACTTTGCAGTGTACACTGCAGGTTTGTTTTCTGTTTTGGTGTTAAAATATGTAGCTGTGCATACCCAGAGATTGTGTTTAGTCATTTGGGAACACTGAAGCACTGACACACACAGCAGGAATCAAGCAATAAAATGCACCCAAGGAAGACACATTGCTCGTCTTCCTAAGACAGCAGGAAGTTATTTTCCTGCCACCTTCATACCTATGTACATTTGTAGGCTTACATATATTGGGTCAGACAGCCAGCAAATGCTACACATGTATTTTGGCCAGATGAGCCAAAATACTGAGTCAAAATGTACACAGTCAGCTGCAAGCACCTCCTCTTTGGGATTAATGTCTTTGACAAGACTTCCCTGGCTTATTTACTGAAGGGTCAGTCACCATATTCCAAGACTACTCCTTCTCCCTTGCAGATTTTAATGAAAATCAGAATGGTTTAACAGGGGAAAGGATGTCTTGCTATATCTTGCAAGTATGAAGACATTTTCTGTTTGTTCATCCATATCTTGCAGTATGATGCAGGCATTCCCAGCAGGCAATGGCACATCCCAGTTCCTATTCCCATAGTGCTGTTACATAATGGATTCTTCACCAGCCATTGTCCCTATGGGAACATGCCTGGGTTGCATGTGAGCACATTTTAGTGGGTCAGAATGGTTCAAATGAGAGTTCAAATTCAGTGCTCTGCTGTGGGGAGCATGGGGTGCCTTAACTCCAGCTCTCCATTCAGATGTCTGGGTATCAGTCCAAATTAACCAAGGCATTTCTCTGCTCATGTCTCTTGATTTTACTTTGTGAGAGGGTTTGGGGTTTTTTTACCCCTGTGAGGGAACTGAAAATTGAAACTTCCACCATTATCATATATTGTTTGATATAGATAAGGAGAAGAACTCACCTTCTGTTTGCAAAGGGACTTCCTGAGGGAACAGAATGGGAGAAGAGTGTGTCGTTCATGCTGGTTACAGGTCGGGGGGGCCTGAAAGGCAAAATACCCAGTTGCATTAATTTTGCACCAAAAAACCCTCCATCAGCAACAGTATTTATGCAGAACAGAATGAGCTTGTTTTAAGTAACATTGCAAATGGCATCTTCTGCTTTACATAGCAATAGTTCCAAATTATAGATGCTGTGGTTTTAAGAAGTTGATAAAATACACTGGTACTTAGGCGTGGAGGGAAGTAATGTCTTTGTGCGTTCTGAGGTGAGTTTTAAGCAACCTGCTTGACTTTTTTTCCCCCACTTAGGTAGAACAGCCACTATGCCATTGTTCCTTTCCAGAGGCAACAGTCCAGGGTGCAGTCCCTGCTTTCAATCAGCCAGGATGAGCACTGGCAGTCAGTTCTCTGTGGCAGCATGGAGGTCTGCAGGAGGGAACTGCCAATACATGACACATCTTTTCATGAAGTTATCCCTGGTGCTAAGCTCCATGCTATCCCATCCACAAAGTGACCACAGTGTACCCAAGCCCTCAGCAGCCCATAAAATACAGGCAGAACTAAACTGGTTTGATGGCAAAGCCTTTTAACCGGTATATCAAACCCCCAAGTCAAAATTTAGAGTAAGTATTTAGTTCAAGTATTTAGTTCATCATTAGTAATGATGATTTTATTATTACATTTTTTATTTCCTGCTTTTACAAAAAATGAAAGAAGGAATTTTCCCCCACTTTCTTTTACTGTTTACTCTTAAAAATAATCTGTGTATAATTTTATCTTTCTGTATCCATTAAGGAGAAATTTCCCCTTCTTAGCAGACTTCTTATGCAACATTGGGCAAAAGATCCATCTGCTCAGGAACAACTAAAAGGTATGTTATTAAAATCACAAGGCTTTCAATCAGATATGAGCAGAATCTGAAGCCACATATAATCCAGACCTCAAACTTGTTAATATCCCCCCTTCAGGCTCTATGGAAGACCTACCTTGCATTTTGAATTCTGCAGATGTGCAAATCAAAATATAGTAGCCATCTGCAAAATATTCACTGGGCTCCAATGTGCAAGACAACTGGTCAACCAAAGCGTTTGCAAGAAAGCCAGTTCTGCATAGAAGTGAACTATGACTATATATTTTGTCCTGTAACTTGTTATAAAACAGGCAAAACTATGGTATTTGAAAAATCCAAAGGAATTTCTCAGCATGATAATGCCACACTGATTTTGAGAAGTTTAAAACTGTGAACAGATAGAGGTAGGATGTGGAATGTTATTTATTTATATGAAAATATGGTTTTAACCTAACCCTGCATCTGCAGAACCACATGAAAACCTCCAGTTCTGATCAGTCATGAATTTGAGAAGCAGTCCTTTGTCTTCCGTGTACTTATAGAGAAGTGTTTGATGTTATTTTTTTTTGGTAACACTGAGATTATCACAATTTTTCCAAGCTTTTTCTCCAGCAAGTATACTAAAGAAGAAAAGTACTCACCAAGTATCTCTTTTGCAGGCAGAATAAAATGGAAAAGAGATCATTAATTAATGATCAGTTTAATATGTATATGGTCTAAGTAATACATTGGACATACTCCATTCTTATGACCCTGATTCTGTAAAAAGCATGAGAGCATCTATGTATGAAAGGTCATTAATCTCTTTACATAAGCAAAGTTACTCTTGTGTACAGACATCTTTAAACTCCAAGGCTTTGCTAAGGTTTTGTGATTAGCATTAGTTTGTCAATTCTTATAATGAAGAAAATGTTATTAAACTAATCTGGAGCTCTCCCATGGCAAGTTTCTTAAAGGCTGGTGCCCACTGTCACAGTCCTCGGGTTCCACTTGAATATCAAATGGATGTTCAAACACACTGAATTGTGTGATGTGGTAAGACAAGCACAATGGACTTTATTGTAAAGCAAAGGAAAACTGAGCTATTAACTATAAATTATATCTTTCTGAGGTTATTTTTAAACTTCTGAAAGTGAGTGATCAAGCTTTCTGATAAAAGTGAGCTATTGATACTGAATTAACTGTCCTCAAGGAGACAGAAAACATTTAATGCTATTGAAATATGCTATGTAATAAAGGCATGGCTATGGCACAACATATCCACAGTAATAAACCAAATTAAATAGGAGGAATTTTCCAAAGTGCTCCAGGCAGCTCTAACCTGTTTACACTGATGTCAAAAATAAAGCTCCCACAGGCTTAAGATGGAAATGAAGTCAGGCCAGTGCAGAACGGATTTGAAAAATACCTCCACGATGCACTGTCCATGCCATTTGTCATCTCCACAGTCTGGACTTTCTTTCACGTTGTTAATCTTATGTACAGAGAGGAAAAATGACCCCTCCATCAGTGGGAGGAGTTCTACCATCAGGTTTATGACATCTTGATAATTACCTCTCTAGATGAAGCCTTAGATGTATTTCTTGCTTAATTCAAAATTTTGTGTGGCACCAGTAAAACAAAAAACCCATGCAGTCATTCTGTCTGGAGCCAGTCAAAGGTGGAAGAACAATCAAAAGGAAAGTCTCTGTGGTAATGCAGGGAGCACTTGTCCCCATTTAAGCTAGAAGCTAAGAAAAGGATACTGTTTTGTTGCCAAAATTCTTCCATCTAATGCACATATAAAGCCCTTTTTGCCTGGATTCCTGCCCAGAGCTGTTTCTCTCAACTTCCCTTATATTTAAAAATAAAAATCGCATCAGTGGGAAGATATTCTTGATGAGGTTCTGTAGCACACCTCTCCCCTCAGTTAATTTATGTGAATTTTGCTGTAGATCATGATACTTCCACAACGTACAGGTTTTTCACTCATGCATCATTATAGCCAATGTATATTGCCAAGTTATATTATCATCAATCTATGAATAAAAAGAAACTGTCATAAAACAGAATAGATTGTGGTTTCTTCTCACATCCCATCACTCTAAGTTGTCTGTATATTTAGGAATAAGGGAAGGTGTTAATTTCACAGCAAAGATTTGGATCAGTTCCTACTTAATTATGGTACCTTCCTCTTGCTTTGCCTAAATGCATTTAATCCATTCACAGTAGCCCAGTTTTCACTACCTTTTATATCCTGACATACCCCCAGGCCTTCAAGATCTGCCAGCCAAAAGGGAACAGAGGCTTCTCTTTTAGTTTCAAGCTCTCTGTCTCTCTCCAATTCCCTCAAGAATGGCCAAAATCAGCCCTGTGAAATTATTCCTGACTTGCCAGCAGGGCCAGGCACAGCAGTGAGGGAGCTCAGGAGATCCAACTCTGGATCATTTCTTCCGAAGAACATCCTCCCAGTACTCTTCCATAAAGAGGTGCTGGGGTTTTAATTGACAATTGAGTGTGACAGGGATTTGGCACTATATATCTGTCCCAGGCACCTTGTCTCTGAAGACCAGAGCACCCTCTTACACCTTGAAGAAGTTCTGCTATAACCACATAAGGAAGACCATCAGCATAATTCATCCTTAAAATGTCAGGCAGGTTGGGTGAACTTTCCAGGTGTTGCTCAGTCCACAATGGCTTGTATGCACTTGCCCTTAAAGATGCTACATACAAATATTCAGGATGGACAAAGGGAAATATGCATAATAATTACCGACTAGAACAGTTCCAGCAGCCAGTAACACAGATATTAAGCATGTAAATAAAATTCTAATAGCTGCTGCCTGAAATGCTTCAGTCAGGAGCCCTGGGAACAGGGTTAAGAAAGATATTTTCTTAAGAAATATACCAGAATAAGAGAAATACTTTAAAGACAGTATTTTTGGAATATTTTTTCGAAGTTAATTTCTTTGTACCTTTCTTCTGATCAATGTCTTGATTTTTCCTTAATTTTATGGGAAATTTAATGTTTTTTTCCCCTTTTTTTTAAATTAAGGATCCAGGAAGCAAACGTAAGCCAAATTGATAAATGAGAAAATCTGAGTGACCTATGGCTAGTGGACATGTTTTAGAAAAAAACCCATCCAAAGTGGTACTTTCCTCACCCTGCACAAATACATTGTCTTTCTGCTTTGGGTTTCTCGACTTCTGCAAAAAAAAATTAGTGACATGCTACTATATAAAAAAATAATCTTGCTTTCTCAACATATCAAAACATAAGGATAATAGACTCTTTTCAAGTGACTTGGCAGTTCAAGACACACTTTTTATGCAGACTTACACAATTCTTCAGGGCTGGGTGAAGCCACAGCTTCATTGAAGTCAGTGAGAACTCTGATACCCGTTTTGACAAAATTTGACAAAATTTTCTCTGGTGCCTTGTGTCAAGACATAGCTGTGATACAATGAAGTTAAGAGTCTCTAGATGACAGAACTGATGTTCTCAGCATCAATACATCCCAAAGTGCTGAAACTCCATGAAACTGCATGGACAACTCTTGAGGAGAATGGGGACATTCCAATGTTGTGTCCCAGTATTTGACTATATGTATATATCCCATTGATTTTTCAAGTGGAGTCACACCAGAAGAGCACTATTACACCAAATACCCCTGCCAGCAAATTTGCACTTGTGATGCATTGAGCTGGACAAGCCACATCTGCCTCCTGCTTTGTTCAGAGCTGTAGTATCTACACTTGGTGCAAGCAACTGCTACAACAAAGCTTACTTTGTCTACAGCACACAGATACTTACACAATATGAGCCAGGTTTAGAGGTTTTTCAGGCTGGTCAGGGAACATTGGGTGCAAAGGTTCACGGCTGGAAGCACAGCTTAAAGACTTGCTAAGTGCATTAGTTAGCTTCTTAGCAGGTGATTTCTGGGAGGAACAAGGAAGGTAGAGGTAATCTGGACAAGTAAGGTGCATACTGTTTCTGCTATAGGAAGCACAAAACAACAGGAAGCTCTAACAGCTCATGTACCTATGGACTGACATCCCTCTTGTCCCCCTCCCACGCCCAGAGTCTGGTAAGGCAAACAGTGTTCCCTTTGGGGAAAGATTACTCTTATCTTCAGTGGCCTTTAGAGCAGGCTGGAGGGGTGCATCTACAGGGACAGTTGCCAGGGCTTTTTTGCAATGCTGCACTCAGGCAGTGTTGAATGAAGAAGAGCATAGTTTGTGTCACCTGGACTGGTGCTGGCTTGTACCTCATCATCTTGGGAGTGCAAGGAGGACAGATCCAAATATGCCTGTGCCTACAGATACACTGAATTTCCCTCCTAGATGTGGGCCAGGCACTAGGCTGCTATGTTCTTTCCCTTTGTGAGTATTTCCCTCCTCACCTCCAGTACCCTGTACTGTTTAGCTGCTATTATAAAGCTCCTCTTCCACCTCCTGTGGCCACTGACCACAATGGGAAATTTGAGACACGGAATCGGCCCATTGTGGCAACAGCGCATCAAAAGAGGCTGAAGTGCTGTCACTGTCACCAAAAGATGGGGAGGATCCGTGCAAGAAGCAGGATGACTTTCACCAGGGAGTAAAATAAAAAAAAAAACCAAAAACAAAACCACTCAATATTGTCTCCTTTCTAGCTTTGTTTGGAGACTCTATGCAGTTGAGAGGTAAACTTCCCTTCTAAGGAAGAGATTTGAGATCTGGGGTGTCTTTTAGATTGTGTGAGGGATTCTCGGGGAATTAAAGTGATCTGTCTGTGTAATTCAGCTTCTCTGCCAGTAAAAGAGTGATCCCTCCACTGTCTCCTCTCCCCAAAACACAGCTCTACACAGCTGAAATTTAAAAGTCCTTCTGGAAACTGACGGAAAGGGTTTTGTATTTGTGCATACACATCCTTCATCGACTTCTGATTGTCATCAAGTCCATAATGAAATATTTACATTAGAGAAATCCAACCTAAATATGTAAAGTTCAAGCTCTTTCTCTTTCGTTATAAATGCAATTTCACTCTGAATTGAGAACAGTTGATTTCCACTGCACCCAGGAACACTTCCAATCTGCATGTGGAGCTCGATACCGATGCATTATGGAGAATGCTAACCAGGTTTGAACAAACGCTAATGAATGCTACAGAAAGACAACTTTAAACTTGAAGCAAAACATTTGTTTCTGGCAAGGAAACATTTGAAAGCATTAGGCATGTGGTCACATTTTTGTCTTCCGCTGAGCAGAAATCTTAAGTTTTCCAATTGCTTCCTACCTATAATTACAGCTCCCTGGCTACAGCAAAAAATGGATTTTATAGCACAAATTGCTGTTAGGAATGGAGTCTGAGCTACATAGAGGGCACTTTCCAATTCAGATACTAAACTCCAGCCATTTGTGTCTATGCAACAAGCAGCAATTAGGACCCACAAAAACAATTACAGACCCAGGTCTGCTGGGATACAGTGCAGGGCTGTATGACTGGCATACAGAGCAAACCATGTCAAATTTAACCCTTGCCTGTTCCATTAACAGAAAACCAGACATTTAAAAAGTATTAAAATTTGGAACTTTGTTAAAAAATAAACACAAACTACTGTGCAAATAGGAGATTTTGCTATATGCATAACTTTTTTTTTTTAAAACAATATACTTTTGAAAGGTTTGAGATTAATTAGGTATTTTCTGCTGATCTCTGCATTTGAACCCCAAAGGATTTTGATGCTCTGTAACCAAGGGGTTCTACTGGGGCTTTGCTCCACTCCATGGAATGCTGAGTTCCCAGGTCTCATGCCCTTCAGAGAAGGTTAGGGTTCCAGCAGCTGTTGATACTTCTCTTTCATTATTTTGATTAACAACAAAAAGACTGAAGTGAACTTTTCTCTATAGTAAACACTGCTGTGGATCTATGCCTGTGACCACGCTCAAATCTACAGTGCCAGGATCATCCCAAATGCTACGCATATGCTGCAGCCACTCAACTGAAAATATTGATGAATGAGCATTAAGTATTCATCATTTCATTTACACGTAGCCAAACAGATCAAGCCAAGGAGGGTTTTACCGTGAGTCCTGTGGGGACGGGAGAAGCGGCCATGAGCCTGGTGCCCTGCTGCCAGCCCCTCCTGCGCTGCCCTCACCGCGGCACACACCGTCACAGGCGCCCCAGATCCTCACCCAGAAAAGACCTTTCCCACCTCCATGCTCTCCTGATGGCTCCCAGGGCCAGAGCCTCCCAGACGGGGTCACTAATCCAAAGTGCCAGCCCGGCTCCCAGCTCCCCTGAGCCAGACAGCTGCCCAGAGCTGTGGCTGGGGGCTTCTCTGATGGCTGGAGGGCAAAGCAGTCTGCAGCGAGGCAGGAGCCTTCCCTTACCCATGACGTGTACTCTTTCATTTGGTGCTGGTTGCTGTGGGAACCGCTGGCATGGCCCCTCCAGAAGCAGTCCTGACAGAGCTGGTAATTGTGACACTGCTGGCAGCGGTAGCGAAACCCCATCATGCTCTCGCTGTGGCAGTAGGAACACTCGACGGGGTGGAAGACTGTGCGGGAGAAAGAAATGGTGAGCCATAAACCAAAACAAAGAAACACCCAGCAAAAGTTTAGGGACAAAGGCCCGAACTGAAGAGTGTTCTCTTATTTGTTTAAAGCAATCTGCAGCATTGGATGCTGCTGGCAGCTCTGACCTGTGAAAATACAGCAACCTGTGCTGAGCCGTGGGCAACACTTCCTACATTGGGCACCAAACCCTTCTTCACTTCTGAGCTGGTATCTGTAACTCCTGCTCACAGCAGCAAAAAATGTGTTCAGTGTCTAACAGAATACATGATCGAGTCCAGAGAAGAACCACGAAGATGAGGGCTCTCCTATGAACAGGCTAAGAGAGTTGTTTACCCTGGAGAAGAGAAAGCTCCAGAAAGCAGCCTTCCAGTACCTGAAGGGGCTACAAGAGAGTTGTAGAGGGACTTTTGACAAGGGCATGTAGTGACAGGACAAGGAGGAATAGTTTTAAATTGAAAGAGAGTAGGTTTAAGTTAGAGATTAGGAAGAAACTAATATCCACCCACTATGGATACCCTGTGATACGCTGTGAGGGTGGTGAAGCACCGGAACAGGGTGTCCAGAGAAGTTGTGGATGATCCATCACTGGAAGTGTTCAAGGCCAGGTTGGATGGGGATTTGAGCAACCTGGTCTAATGGAAGGTGTCCCTGCCAGGGAGCTGGAATTGGATGATCTTTAAGGTCCCTTTCAACCCAAACTATTCTATGATAGAGGAAGTTTGTATGTGGGAAAATCCATTGCTGCTGCACTACTGGGAGGAGCTGAATGTTTCATTGTGCTTTAAGGAGCTGAAGTGAGGCACCTTGAAGGAAAACTCAAATTCAGCTGTATGACTACTGAAAGGACGAAAGTGTACTTAGACATGTTATTGTCTCTTAATTACTGCTGTCTCATCTGTACAAGGGGTGTCATTTAGGTATGAGTTGAACCCTTGGCTTTGGATGCCCAGATTTGGAAAGCTGGCCATTGAAGGGACCTGTGTGGTTCAGTTCTCTTTTCAGAAGCAGAAACTGACAAGGATGCAAGTCACTTACAAGAGGACTCTAAAACACCAACTGAGATATTTTGGAGCACCTTCCAGGCAATAGTACTATTTCTGTTCCTCTTTCTTTGCTACAGCATGTATCCAATTTACCACAGGGTACTGAACATCCCCTTTTTCCCATGCACCTTCTGCCTTTCTGTCATAAGGTTCAGTCTGGGAGAATTTGGATCAGTGCTGAATATGTCAGGGGTTTAATTCCTTGCCAGAATTTTTCAGCAGGAAGGGTTACTGCTCTAGGCTAGGAAACACTGTGAAGCTGGTGAGGGACAGGGATGGATGACAAGAGTTTGAGGAAGGTGGGATAGAGAGGTTGCTCTGTAGCCAAAAAGGACTTGGGAACATCACCTTACCCACCCTGGTGCTTTTCAGTGGAAGAGAGATTTGTTTAGTACAAGAACACATACAACTTTTCCCCCTTTTCCTTTTATCACCAAAAATGGGTGCACACCATCCACATGGAACTTCCTCTTCAGAGGATATGGTCTGGCAGTGTAGACTTAGGAGGAGATCCTTCCTAAGGACCTTTTGGCTGGTGTTTTGCACTGCACTGGACATCTCCTGCCAAGAATACGGCACGGACGGAAACTGCCAAGCTGTTCCCTCTCTGCTGCCATATGTCATAGCTAATAAAAGTTGTGGTCTTGACAGTTTACCAAATATAAGTGTGTCAGTGGATGAAGTCCTATTGCTCTTTGCTTATCCAGAGCACAGGAGAAGACATGATCAGGTTAACTTCCTGAACATAGCAAAATTTAACCCATGTTCCTGGATGAATGACCAACAGACTTCTTAAAATATTTTACCACTCACTGTAAAAATAGCACATGGAATCAATGAACCCAGTTTTACAAAACCATCTACAGAGTGTGAAAATCATCACACCGAAGTTTATTCTTGTAACTGTGTTTTGGCAGCATCTCTTTACTTACCATTTTCAACATTTGCCAGTCGATGCAGAAGTGGTAACCACACTAGACACTGTGGCGGGGGATCAGACATGAGAGTATCCAAGAAAGTGTTTAATGTGACTTTTTTCTGCTCAAACAAGCAAACAAACATGCACAAAAAATCAGTAATTAGACATCTCAAAATTATTTTATCTTGTCTCTACAGAAACACTTGGGAATAAGTTTCAAACACTGTTTGCCTGTAGGCCTGATTTACTAAAAAGAACAAGTGATACTAGCAAAGCCTTTCAAGACTATTTTTAGTTGGTACAATGATACAACTGACGACTAGCAGTCATTCTCACAAGGCTGGGTTGGAGACACTTAGCTCCCACTCACTTCCAGACTCTCTTCTAGAGTCACTGCCTGAAGATGCTTTGTGGTTAAGGGTGGTATTCAACTCTGCATGTTCTCATCTGTTTTGAGTATTTTGTGACAAGTACAAGTGCATGTAAGGTATCACTGTGTATGACCAATTTTCAAATGAAAAATCACTGCTGATGGTACTCCAATAAAGAAAATGCAAGAAAATACTGGCAAGGGAGTACGAATCCGAAAGAAATACACGGTAAGGAGAGACCAGCAAAGGCGATTTGTTACTGTAATTTAAGAAACTATGCTTGTCTGAGGAGGAATGGCAAATAGTTATGGTTGAGCTGTGATTGTGGGATGTCATGTTTGCATATACTCAGGGACTGAAACTGTTCCTGAACTCTTCATGCCTTTAAGCACTTGGAGATCTATGCCCCTTTAAATTTCAAAGAGATTTAAACTTTAAGATATCCCTGTTGATTTTAAAAATTCAATCTAGGGCCTTACATTTCTTAGGTGTCTGCAAGAAGTAATCACAAATCTTAGTTCATTTGTTTTTTCAATCAGCAACTGAGCCTTCCTTAAATAAAATTTAAGATGCAAAAATATCGAGCCCTGCTGAGAATATATGCAGATATATTTTATAGACATACATATTTAACTAGTATCCTCATATCCAAAGGGATGGCTAAATTTTCATATCGGATTGCATAAGCTGCTGCTTTAACTTGCTAAAGAACTGTGGTTACCCCATGAGGAAGCTAAGCAGCAGTTATGCAGTGGCATGTATCATCTCTGTGTGTTGTGGAATTCTTTTAAGAGCTGAGATTTCCATTTTGAGTATCTGTGCTCCATTTATACACGATTACCACTAGATGTAAATAAAACCATTATTTCTCTTATACACTGAGTGATCAGTGGAAAACATCTCACACTGCAACAGTCTCAAGGATGAAATACTGCAAGATATTTGGAAAGATATAAAGATGTTTGTCCCTAGGAGAAAATACCTCAGGCTACTGTGAAAATGGACTTGATTCTTTAATGAACAGAAATAGCCAGAATATGAGCTCTAAATCTCACTGGAATACTACCTTTCCCCACAATAACTGCAGTGTGAAAGTCCAGTCAAACACTACCACCTGCTTGTTGTGTGAATTATCTTCCCAGCCATGGAGAGTGGATAACCATTTCCCAAACAGGCATCCTACGCTTTAAGCATCAGCTCACAGAAAAGGATCTTTCTTTTGGAGATGTGGATTTCTTTTTCTGCTGTGGATGCTTGGCATGGCTTTGCTGACCAATGCTGCCAGCAAATGTCTGTGTTGTCTGCAGCAGAACTGAGAGCACAGGGGAAAAAAAGGTGGAAGGAAGCCCAGGAAAAGAAGGGACCTCCAGTTCCCCACACTGCAGAGCTGACGAGCCTTAGGTCTTCCCTCTGCTCTTGAAGGGATACACACAGCCAGTCTAACAGGCAAATAGATGAGGAGACAAGAGCAGCTCTTCCACAATGCAGTGAGCTTTTGAATGCAGCTATAACTTTAAAATCTGATTGGCACCAAATAAGGCAACTTAGCTTCAATGACAGCTTTATGGCCAAACTGCTCTGGTAATCACTGATTTTATGGATTAGAGAAAAAAGCAGTGTCCCTTAAAAGGACACCATCAGAGCAATTTCCATACATTTTCCTCCTGCAATTTTCTTTCAGCTGCTGGGAAAGTTGAAACTGAAAGCTGTTTTCTAAATATACACTACACACAGATGGAGTCTAGGTTTGTGGAATAACACTTAGACAAGTGCTAAGAAAATGAAGTTAGTGTCTATCTTTTTAGCTTGGGGTAATTTTTTTTTAAAAGAAGTGCTTTTTACAATAATAACAATACTGTTTAATACAAATACAGTATAACATCGCATCAATCCTACCTATGGGGTAAAGTGGTGCTGATAAAACTCCTTTTTGAGCCATAGATTTGTATTCTGAAACATTAAATCACTTACTCTGGCACTTCTGTCCCCTAAATTTGCTGATGAGGAAACACTGTTGTTTCTACTTTGAATAGCCATTCAATCTAGCAGTGGTTCACAGGCAGAGGAAAATACATGGTTTGATCAAGTAAACCAGTACAATAGGGAATAATAAAACATTTCTGTAATGGGTAAAATCCTTTCAGATGTAAACTTAAATGGATTTGATACCATAAGCAGATCATTCCCAGAATTTTTCTTTCCCTGAAATCCAAGAATCTCTATATATCAGGGGGTTGAAAGGCTTCTGGTAAGCAAAAGTGATCCACAGTGAGAACAAGCGAGAATGCCAAACTTATTCCGAGGTATCAACTTCTGATAATGCTACATGCAGTATAAGAGAGTGAAAGAATAACTTGTGTGTGACTAGGACTGTAAATACCATTTATCATGGTGTCATAAAGATTTGTTTTTTTGAATCTCATTTCAAAACCCTGGATCATCCCTAGTGAGGATGAGGAGTACTACATAAAGTCAATTTAAGTGAAATACTATACTAGATTTACAAAGTACTTGGCTACCTCCAGATGCAAACCAGCAGCTTTGTATACCTACATCAGTCAGAGACTTAACTCTTGTTAGCTCCAAGTGGAGCTTGTAAACAAAACCATCTACTGCCTGCTTGAAGACCTTGTTTCTAAAGGTACCTTAATGCATCTGGTCCACTCAGCTGGATGCAATCTCAAAGCAAGGCCTATTTCTGATGGCTACTGAGATAAAAAATGAGGCCTGAATTACAATATTTCAGGAAAATTAATTCCTTTTTTCATCTGTAACAACAGCATGTCCAACATGCAAAGCTTGGATGCCCTGTTGCCATGCAAGGGCACTCTTTCATTATTTTAACACAAAACTACCAGAAGTCACTTCACCATGTAAAGTCTTCAACATAAGATGAAGTGCTGTTTTACGTCTCCCTCTGTGAAACAAGACTAGTTTCACATATGTGAACATTACCATTTAAAATGAATTGGGAGATGATTCAATAAATGAATTTCAACATGCCTTTTGGTTTACTGGAGTGCCTATTGATTAGTGATGAAACTGAGAGAATACAAAAAATGAGACTCTATTTTGCATGAAAATGACACTATTCCTGCTCCATTGAACTTACTTGTTCAACAGTATTCAGTTAGCAAATGAAAGGATAATGACAAGGAAAATACAACTTTATTTCTAACATTGTCCTAATTTCAGCATATTCCCTTACTATATATTTATGAAATTATACAGTGTGATGTGTGGCAAGAGCCAGATGAATTCTTTCTCTACTGGAGAAGTGGACAACCAGCCCCGATTATATATTAGCTGAAGCCAATGTACTGGACTCAGTGTACCTATGGAGTCTGTTGAGTTGTGGAAAAATGTCCTATTTTCTTCAGGATAAATTCATTGCTTTCCTGACCCTATCTCACTGGTGTTACTGGTAAGAGCTTAGGGATTTTCTAATACATACTGATTCCCATTTACAAAAAAGTTTTAAGGTGATTTTCTTCTCACTCCCAAACTTGTGTGTCTATCACTGGGAAAACCTGAAGTTTGATTTTATTTGGTGGAACTTAAGCTTTGTATGGAGAAGTCAGTCTTGTGTATGCTAATACCAACACCAACTAAGTGGAGTGGAGGACTGCATGTCTTGGGGTACAAATATATATAATACCTAAAGGTATATAAGTAACAGGTGCTTAAATTAGGAGGTTCCCTAATTTAGGAATGTGTAAGTCAAGGTCCTGCTCTGAATCACTTTTTGACTAAGCCTCTCTCTTCATGGTTATATGGGGAACCTATAGAGACCAGCTTCCTGTTGAAGGCACCAAACCTACACGGCAGAAATCAGCGGAGTGGACCTTCCCCTCATCCAGCCCCGTGTCTCCTGGGCAAATATGCACATATGTGTAAGACAGGAAGAGTCTTGGGCTGCTCAGAGGGGTGATTGAGATCCCGTGTCGCTTCATTTACCTGTTGTGAGAAACAGGATTTTGCTGACTGCTCAGTGTAACCAAACGAAGGCCCCTCGAAGACAGCGGTGGGCAGCTTGAGAACCTCGCGCAGAAACATGTCGTACCTGCCATAAACCATCACCCCGCTGGAGTCAGAAATCATGGAGAAAATGTCTGAGGGGGAAAAGACAAGGAAGGAACACAGAAACTTCAGTGTGAGCTACAGATTTGCTCTGAGTTCAGCACCATCTGACTTGAAAGAGAAGTACTAAACATGTTTGGCTTACGGAAACCTCCATTATTACTGCATCTTTAATTCTGACGTCTTTCAATAGAAACCAAGGAGAATTATTTGCTGATTTTAACACTAATATTCCTGATTTTTTTCTTTGTATGTGGTCATTTTTAAGCAAAGTCTGATGCGTGGCATGAGGCAGTAATTTAATAAGATAAGAAGGCTCTGATTTGACAAGATACGCTACATCAGCTTTTTGCCTACTGCCAGCTTACCATGTCAAATCAAAATCTTGACAATGGATTCATTAAGTCAGTTATTATTGTCTTGGACACAAAAAGCACTCAAGGTCTTGCAAATGCATTACTTTTCACTCTTCTCCCTTTTTTATGTATAAAAATATCACACTTTTATTATTGCAGCGATGTCAGTTTGTCAGCCCTTACTTCTCCACTTGTTTAAAATTATCCTGCGCTTAGCAGGAGATCTCTGACTAAGGAACATTTATTGTTTTTCAGGCTGTCATGTCAGCTGCTTCATTTCCAAGAACCTGGAAGAGAAATTCTGACTCTGGTACTGCTGACCCCAAAAATCATCACTGTACTTCAGCCTTCTACTGGATGGACCCAGTTTGTATTCTTAAAGCAGCTTAGGGAACAAATGGTGCTCAATTTATAATTTGTAACTTTAGTTCAGTCTGTATTTGAGTTTCTACATAAAAATAATGTATTAAAAAAATGGCACCAAATCTGGAAGACAAGATCAGCACCTGGGATTTCTACTTGTCTACTCTAATCAACAGTAATTTTTAAACTCAGTTTCTTGGGCTGAGGTAGAAGGCTCAGTGGAAACTGAAGGTTTTTTTGGTCAAAAAGTCTGGAAAATGGTGTTCTGGACCTGAGCTACAGACATCATATCACTAAACAGAAAGTCTTCCGTTGCAGCTACAAGTAAACTGTGCCCTTGCTATTGGGGAACTGGGAATAAATCCTGTGAAATCAGAATCTGTTCACCAAAATACATGGCATAAGAATGCCCTGTGGAAGAAAACATAAATAGTACGTAGATACATTGTTCTTCTAGGTGTGAAAAGACATAGATGTTATTAAAAAACAATCAGAAGAAATTGTTAAATGACGCTTCATGATGTTGAGGCACTTACTGTATTCTGAATTCAATAACCCCAATGGAAAAAAAACCAAAATCCACCAGTAAGAATGTCAATGTATGCAATTGGTCCTTAAAAACCTCACTGTGGAGTTCAACCAAACATTTAGTGGGATTTACTTGGAGATATACATAGTGCAACTCCCAAACCCAGCCATGAAACTGTAACTTATTTAATTCTCTCTGTTCTACCTGTACTGTTATTTCTCCAACCATAATGATTTTTAACAGGTAAGAAACGTCACTTACATCTTAATTTGTCCATGATTTTTCCTCCACAAAGAGTTGCCAAGGCCATTTTGACAGCAAAAACAGAAATTTTACCATGTCCTTCCCTGTTCAAAAGTAGAAAGTAGACATATTTCATATGCCCATTTTAGGAGAACCTGTTCAATTAGAATGCATTTTCTGACATCACTTACTGTAATGCACAATGTATGTGGATTGACATACAGAGAAATAAGACCTTTAAAAAGAAAGTTTGTTTTGTGGGAACATACATCAGTACTGTTCTGTAAAGATCTCAGAGCTGATTTATTACATATATGAAGCTGAATATTAAATTGTTTATCTCATTATACACTGCAGTGATAATTATTACTGCTATCTGTGATACAGTAGCACTGGGAGACACCTATCACACTCATGGTTTCCCTGTCCTAAGTGCTTTGGGAATCTTTTGGACCTAGAAGATTTCAAGTAAGTGAAAAAATCAACACTGGGAACAAAACTGAAAAATAAGAAAAGGCTCACATCATCGCACAAATTTCATCTGTATCTGTCAGTAGGTCCTACAATAGCCTTTTAAATGGCACTCATTCTCCTTCTACAGCCATGATGGTCCCCAATGACCACCTGCCACCACAGAAACCCTGGTGTATTTGAGCTGCATGAGTGAAACATGACTTCACACACTGAGTGGCACTCTTAGCCCCTAAAACACTTATCAGCCCCAGTTTAGTGCTCAGCCCCTTTCCAAAGATGAGAATGAACACGCTGTCCTAAGCTCATCTGCTTCTTAAATGTTAGTTTTCTTGACATCCAAATGGTGAAATGTGTTTTTTCTTGAAATTCTCTGAATCTTACTGTAAGGCAGTAGGAGTCCAGAGTTGCACTGGAGCAACTTCTACCCATCATCCAAACTCCTTGGCATTACTTCATAGCTTCCCACATGAATTTATGATATTAAATAATGACATCAGTGAGAACATGTCATCGTGCTTTAAAAAAGAGACAATCAATATTTGTGGGCTTAGCAAAATGGCTGCCGTGTTTCCTTCTAAATTCTACAGACAGGACTAATGACAGGGCTAGATAATCAAGTTTTGTGTAAGTTTTTGGAAATGGAGTTTCTGTGATCTTCAGTCTACTCTACCAGGGAACATAATGTTTATAAGGGATTTCCTGTTTAATGTATTGCAATCATGTCCTATGTAAGATGGTCTAACTGCACTGGCAATAGTAATATATAGAAATTTAGCTCTTCATCTATATTTCTAAGATTACTCGGTTCACTGGCACTCATAATTTTAAGGAAGAAAATTGTGCGTGATCAGAACTAAAAGATGAACTGATTCTGGAAAGATATGGAGCCTGTGACTATGTCTCTTTCTCTGCTAATCCCAAACCAGACTAATGCAGTAACATACACATGTAAGACAGACATGAAAGGTATACTCAGCTCTCTACACTGCCACATGCTACATGCTTCACTGCTACGTTCATTAAGCCACTCAGACTTTAGAAAATGAGTCAGTTCCCTAAGCTTGACTAGCTAATAATCTTTAAAGTTCATTGAATTGGATTTAGTTCTATGCCAGTGTAACCCATAATTCTAATTATTAATTCTAATTATCCATTACACTCATTTAAAATTCTGCTTTTTGTCGGAAGATCAACTAGAAATACAGGCAAAGAGTAATAAATTCACTACTTCAGTATTTAAGAAAGAAATATTTACTGTGTTCTTTAATGCTGACTTTGTGCATACTTTTTCATTACATTGAGTTCCCTTTGACCGGCTTCATAAGATTAAAATCACAGCACAGGAATTTCCAGACTTCTGTATTTCCATCCTTTGTTGACTGGATTCTAATTTGTGTAAACCAGACTTAGCACTGCTATGGCTGAGAATGTGGTCCTTTTATATTCTTTTTGTGCATGCTACCCTTTAGACCCTTAGGAATTTTTCTGCACTGTTTCATCATGAGGCTTCCATCTGCCTTTAAAAGAGCTGTTATACTAAAAAAATAAAAGCTAAGTAGAAGCAATGGCATTATTAAGAAGCAATGGAAGATTTAGAGATGAAAAAAAGTCCATGTGGAAGTGCTCCAGATTTAGATTATTTTTCCCAGGAGGTTTAGTTACATTCACTAATAGGATTATATTCTTGCATGGCAGACACATATCAACTTGGCTTCAGCTTTCCACCCTAGAGCCATTGGCTTTTCCCATACTCAAACGGTTACGGAACTGAGGAACAGGAAAGAAAAGATACCATTTATCTCTCCAATCTCTCCGTTTGAGTTGATTAGTTTTGACACTGTATTTTGTATCGGTCATTTGTATTCCTAAAAGCACCACGAGAGCCAGTACAAACCCAATTTGCCCTCCAAAGACGCATGTCCATGTGTGTGTGCATATAGACACACGCATATTTAAACACATGTGACTGATGAACAGACAGGGCAATGGGGCCTAAGACTCGCCAGTATCATTGGGATCCAGAAGTGCCCTAAGCTATGTCTAAGCACTACAGATGCCCTTGACTGGCAGCACTGGGGCCTCACAGTGCTTGCTCTGCAAAAGCAAATGCTGAAGCTGTGGCTCACAGCAGCAGGAAGATCTCGGTAGAAGTCAGCGTTCCCTGGAAGCAGCTTTGGGCTGGCTAATGCTAAGAGAAATAAATTTTACTAGTGGAAATAGGAGAGGACAGAAAATATTTTGATTTTATATTGCACCTCTCTTGCTGAGGTTACTCTTCAGCAAGAAAAGCACTAGAAGCATAAATGATGTCAAAAGCAAACCTAGAAGCTGATGTGCACTTAGCAACAATACAGGATGGAGTACTTAGGAAAGGGATTGATGGCCAGGGTTGAAGGTTATCTCCTGCTGCTTGGGGGAAAAAAGAGCAAAAAATAATACATGCTTTTAGAGCAGAGCAGAAGGTTTCCTCTTCCACTGCAGAGAGAGACAGCCTGTCCCCAGAGCAAGGAAACCCCACAGACTGCCTGACAAAATCCACAGACCATGCAAGGCTGAGTCCAGCTCCAGGGCCTGATTTTGCCTTTTGGTTCGCCAAGGAGAGTGGTACCAAATAGATGACACTGTCATTTGTCAGGGTCTCTAGCAACACCCATACTGAGACAGCCATATGGTGGGGAAAGCTATCAAGAAATAACATCACATCTTTAGAAACAGCAAATGTGTCCCATGAAAAGGACATTGAGAAAATATGATTTTTCTCATTAATAAGGTGTTAAGTAGTGCTCCCCTAATACTTTGAGGTATCTTTTGCAAAAGTAACAAAATTTCTTCAGCTGTTGGTTACTACCCACCGTCATCAAGGCAGTCAATTCTGGAATGTCAGAGGCTGTAATTACAAATTCCCATTTTCACGAAGAGGTTTCAGACACCAAATTTTATTGACATTGAGCAAAAATCTTTCACATAGGACAGCAAAATGCCTGATGTCCAAATCTCTGAAATGTATTTTTTTTTGCTGGACTTCCTTTGTAAATGCCTCTGTGGCTTTCAATGAGTAGCAAAGGTGGAGAAGAGAGGGAATTAAACACTTTACTGCTCTGAATAGATGGATGAACAAGAAGATGTATTTCCAAAATAGGTATTGATCATCTTTATGTACTGAAATCAGTACAATTCAAATGTTCATTTGATTAAACAGGGGCATGAATATTTCCTCTTTTCTCTGTAGAAGTCAAGCCCCCCCCCAGCCAGACAGGGTCTGTTTCATAGCCCAGGGCCCACAGCTCCATTCATAGGAAAGGGTATGTCAAAGAACAGAGAAAATTCAGCTATTTTCTTATCAGTTAAACTTTGCAGCAGGAATAGCTGGAGACGATCTAGCACAGAATATTTCACAGCCTGTTTAAAAGGAGTCTTTTGGGGAATGACTCGACTGAATAAGGCTGACATCTTGCTGCCTAGGCTTCGACACCAGCCTGGGATGAATTTTTCAGAGAGGTTTGAACTTGTCAACTTTTGATGTAGTACTTGGCGTGCCAGTGAAGGAAGTGCGCTATTATTTCATAAAGACAGTTAATCACCTTAGGCCTTGGGGCAAAAGCTATTGCCCAATTTTAACGTGTGGTTAAAAACGTAGATCAAGCATGCTTCTGTCTAGATTTTTTTAAAGTCTGACCACCTCATTCTGCTCACTGTTTTTGGTCTGTCAGGGTCGTCTACCATGTGATGATGACTTTCATACACGAATGACAAATTAATTGGAGAAGTATTTCTGTTTGTGAATTTTGAATTTGTTGGCTTGCAGTTTTATAAGGTTGTACTTTAGTTTACTTTTAGTAGCATGAAGGAACATCACATTCAGTGTCACGTGAAATTCTGTACACTATAATTTTTCCCCACTTTTCTTCCCTTCAGGGTTGAGCGGCAGAGAAATACAATTATCTGCAGGCCTAATGAATCCCCAAGGCCATGAAAAAACCATAAAAAAAATGGGATGTAAGCTCAGCACCATCAATGGCCAAGTTGGCCCAGATGCCATGGCACTACACGGTGGTTCCTTTTATGTTTTGCTAGCCAAGTTTTAGCTCCTGAGAAGACATCTATATTGCAGGCCAAACACTCCTTACCAGAGGGCAGAGAAACCTGCCAGGTTTTCAGAAGGCTATAAATGAAGGAAGGGGCTCTGTTTAAAGTCTGGAGGATTTTCAGCCAGCACAGTACACAAAGAACAACATATATACTAAATACAACTAAATAAATGAGGCAGTGGCAGGCTTACTAGATTTTAAAACATGAAATAACTTGTCCCTTGTGGTCCTTTCATATATGTTAGGTCCATTTCTCCACTTTCTTTGGATTTCAAACAGGACATGAGAAACTGCACCACCTTCTCTGGACCTGCAGCACCTTGCACTTCGCCGTGTTAAACCTCATGAGGAGATTCCCATGGGCCCACTTCTCCAGCCTGCTGAATCCCTCTGGATGGTATGCAGAGCATTGCTTCTCTCTGAACATGAGACCACAAGAAAAGACCTTGCTCCTCCTTCCATCTACTTCTAACTTTCAGCAGAGAATGATCTTTCTGCTGCACTGCAGGGAAGGGAAAGGAGCAACACAGGAAGCAGAGACAGAAGCTCTGGTTAGACCCCAGCAGCTCTCACACTGTCCCTGTAGCATCTAGAGCCACCTCTCTCCCTCCGTTTCCCAGAAACCAGGAAACCTGAGTGGTTGTTAAACCAATATCCAACCCAAAACTTCAATAATATGAGTCATATTAAAGGGTAGGGCACATTTTGGAAATCAGATGCTTAGCTGGTATGTCTATATTTGTGACAGGTGTCTAGACTTCCATTACAGTACAGAGAGATCTAGCTGACATGTATTTCCGTGAAGCCTGAACTTAAGTATCTCAGATTGCACCTGAGCCTCATCTCATATGTTTGGTGTATTTAATATGGGGTGATAGGCAGCTAGTTCCTATCTCTGACTCTAGAGCTGGGAGCCTCTTCCTAGGGATTCCTTGGGTGTCTCTGCCCTTCTGGGAAGTGCATCTCATGCACTCCACTCAGATGCAGCACAACAGACTGAGCTACTGCTTGACAAATGCAGTGAGGGTCACAGCTTCCTCACCCTGGGGGGGGGCCTGATGGGAGCCCAGAAACAGGTCATGAACCACAGCACATGGGATATTTTCAAGGAATGCAAAACCTTACCCCCTTAAAAACATTCTCTGATTCCCTCCAGGGGACTAAATTCCTCTACTCCATTTTGCTGCAAGTAGCTGTGTTGTGTAGCTGAGATCTTTACCCCTTTACAGTGAGCTACAAAATAAGCACATTATCACAGGTCTTGCTTCCACAGTCCAGGGTCTTTCCCTGTGTTTACCAGCCAGGAAGCAGTTTACTTGTGGCATGCAGCAATAAATGCATCTGGCCATTTCCAGCATCCCTCAATGTTCTTGCCACAGCCACAGCGGTATGAATTAAAATGCCCGTTCCTTCTTTTACTGCCCTTGAGGGGAGGAAAATATTCCTGAAGGCTATGGTATCACAATGGATTGGCTTCTTTTCTTCCCCTCAGAGGGGCCAGAGGAGAGGCTGAGTGCAGCCTTCTCATGTGGAATATCTACTTTTTTCTCCCTGTTGCCATGGTGACTGAGCCACTGACTGGTCTGGCACTGAGAGGTGCTCAATGACACCCAGTACCAGGGCAGCAAGAGGGAGGACTGGGAAGAGAGAGGGGAAGCATCCTTATTTTAATGTTTAATGACCAGTGTTTTCTGCTGGTGAATTTTCAAAAAATAAGCCATAAAGCGACAACATCTGCATCTGTCAGACTTAACCACTGTTCTCCGATAACTCAGTTCTGAGGACTGCAAATATTGCAGTACAGGTTGCCAACTACGTATTCAGAAACTGTAATAGGTATACACAGAATACGCATTAATGTAAGTGGCTTGCTCTGTCTCAAACTCGTTCTTTTTGTAATATGAGTCCCATGCAGTAATAAACAACATGAATTTCATCACCTCCAGGTCTTTAAACCTATTTCTGTCATGGTCTCAAAATCATGCTGCACTGGCATGAGCCAGAAAAAAAAATTGCTTACAGCTGCAAGAACTTGCAGGGAAATTAGCTCTTTCAAAATAATGAGCTATTAACCCATGGCACTGCTGCAGAGGCATTGCAGTGGTGTCAGCCACTGGTGTGTCAATAAACAACAAGCCAAATTAGAAGCGCATGTGGATTTGTTTCTGTAGATAATTCTTCTTTGATATAAACTGGAACAAGTCTGAGTAGCTGGATGAAAACACAGTTGTGCTGAATTTGGCTCGAAAGAAAGGAAAGCAGAGGCCCTCAATTTAGGTTGTCTCCCTAGTTAGCACTATTCACATGCTGGTTATTTGGGACAGAATTGAGCCTGCTGAATTGTTTTCCAGAGATATTTCTGGAGGAAGTAAAATCCTTTCAGCAGCTGGGAGAGGAGGGAAGGAAGGCAGACTTACGGATCAAAGGCCGCCAGCAGGAAGTTGAGCAGCAAGCTGATGGACTGCTCCACGTTGATCTGATGGGTCGTCGGCATCCGCTTGTTGAGCTGGTAGAAGATGGTTGAAATCACAGCTTCCAGGCGAGCCACGTTCAGCTCAATGCTGGGGTCCAGGTTGTTCAGGGCGTTTTCCCTCAAGGCTTCTATCACATTCCAGATGTCCACCAGGTGCACTAGGGGACAGGACAGAAAGACTCAGTTGGGAAAACGTGCTCCTGAAAGCACCTGAGAAAAAGAGTCACCTCCTCCCATGGCGTGGGGAATAACACAACCATGTACAACATGCTTCATGAATAATTAAACGAATTAATGTGTTTTCCATCACCGAATATTGAATCTGGTGCAGGAATGAGATAATAAAATTCTAATCTGTTAATAAGCAAACAATATATTGATATTACTAGTCGTAATGACTACAACCTCACCTTGGGAAATCATTCCTCATTGTATAAAGTATTCAAATAAAAGTCTGTATTTTACAGAAATCACTGAAAGGTAAACATATGCTAACTGTTTTTCTGAACCATGCCTTTATGAATCCCCATTCAGAAATTACTCTTAGATATTAATTTGCATAGCAGATGGGCTTTTCAGAAGATCCTACGAATACTAAGTGCTTATCACATTCTGATATTTTGAAAATTCTTTTCAGCAATTTGTATGGAAAGCAAAATATTTTACAGAAACAGAATTGTAATTGAGTCAGGGTAGACAAGCTACATTTAAACAAATAGCACATAATGAAGTGATCCGAAAGTCATATTTTGTGTCATCTAAATATATTTGCCAAATGGTTTGTTAAATCTCTCTCTTTGATAAGTCCTGGTCTGAGCTGAATTTGATGGAGGCTGTTTTTACCTACAAGGACAGCTTAAAGGACAATCTCTGCTCACCCTTCAGATTGTACCCAAACAGAAATCTTGCTTGCATAGCACTGTTACTGTGGCAGTATGATTGGCTTGCCGTGGACTGCCATTTCCAGAAGAGGTGCACTGTGCCAAAAAATAAAGAAACCCCTACAGTAATTAAAAAAATTGGATTTAGTTCAAACCTGAACTCAAAGGTTCATCCCTTTACCTTAAGTTTTAACTGCTGTCCTACTAAAGTGTCAATAAAAAACAAATCAGGAGGCTCAGGGTGCAAATTCTCCTTTTTTCAGCAGAGAAACTACAGCACAGTTCTCATTACACAGCATGATGATATGTCTTATGATGTATCAAGAGCCACCTGTATGTGGAAGGAGATTTTTTTTTTGAGGATAGAGAAACTTAATTCTAATCCTGCTCATTATATTGTTACTTGATTGGTTTGCAGGTGCCATCTGAGACTGCAATGTGACATGATGGTCTGCTGGCAGGGAAATGTAAGCTGATAGTAGATGGATGATGAAACGAGATACAGTCATTTTACTTAAGTCTAGAGTTTTGTCCTATGACTGGGTTTCCCTTCTTTTGCCTCAGGAATAAATAGCCTCCAACACCCTGCTAGCGCATGTGTAAGTCCAAAGAGGAAGATACACCACAGATGAGTGGTTAACAGCAGCAGCAACTACTTTAGGGACTAGACAAGGCACTTTTCCATGTCTTACTACTGTTCCCTAGCAAATAACTCAGAAAACCTACAAGATGCAGTTCCATCGGGATACCAAAGTATTAATTTTATCTTTGTATTAAAAGGAAACCTCTATAGGCAACCTTGTATGCTGGCAGGTTGCCTTCAAAATGTCCTGAATTAAGCTGATGTATTGGGTTTGCACAGTCAGCTTTTGGTAGTGGGGGGCCACGGGGGTGGCTTCTGTGAGCAGCTTCCAGAAGCTTCCCCCATGTTTGGCAGAGCCAAGGCCAGATGGCTCCAGGATGGACCCACCACTGTTCAAGGCTGCGCCAACCAGAAATGGTGGTAACGCCTCTGGGATACCATATTTAAGAAGAATTTAAAAAAGGGTTTTTCAGAGTTGTAATTACTGCCAGAGAACAGCAGGGTGAGAATATGTGAGAGGAACAGCCCTGTACACAAGGTCCGTGGAGAAGAAGGGGGAGGAGGTACTCCAGGCACTGGAGCTGAGGTTTCCCTGCAGCCCATGGTGCAGCCATGGTGAGGCAGCTGTGCCCCTGCAGCCCATGGATGTCCAGGGGGATGCAGAGACCTGTAGTCCCTGGAGGAGCAGGTGGACGCCTGAGAGGGTGCTGTGAACCTGTGGGAGGCCCGTGCTGTAACAGGGCCCTGGCAGGACCTGCAAACCTATGGAGAGAGGAACCCACAATGGAACAGTGTCCTTGTAGGACTTGTGACTCTGTGGGGGACCCATGCTGGAGCAGCCTGTCCTTGAAGGACTGTACCCTGTGAAAGAGTGACCAATGCTGCAGCAGTTTGTGAAGAACTGTTGTCCACAGGTTGGACTCTGGATGGAGAAGTTCACGGAGAACTGTCTCCCACGGGAGGAACCCAGGCTGGAAAAGGGGACGGACTCCTCTCCCTGAGCAGCAGCAGAAATAACCTGTAATGAACTAGCCATAATCCCCCTTCCCCGTCTCCCTGTGCCACAGGGGTGGAGGAGGTAGAGTTTGTGAGGAGGGAGGAGTGGGGGAAAGGTGTTTTTAAGGTCTTGTTTTACTTCTCATTATCCTGCTCTGATTTTGTTAGTAATAAATTAAATTCATATCTCTAATTGGAGTCTGTTTTGCCTGTGATGATATTTGGGGGGTAATCTCTCTCTGTCCTTATCTCAACCCTTTGTTATATTTTCCCCCCCCGACCAGCTGCAGAGGGGAGTGATAGAGAGGCTTTGGTGGGTGTCTGGCATCCAACCAGAGTCAACCCACCACAGCTGGGTGGGTGGACTATACAACCTCTGAGCTCTTCTGTTTGTTTTCTAGCTGGTGGAAGAGCAACTTCCCCATAAAAAATCTGGCATAGGTCTCAGATCCTTTTAATGCAGTCATTCCCATTCCCACTCAATCACTTTTCACTGTCACAGAGGTAATCCGGATAAATGGAAGATGAACGATCTCCAGGAAGACAGCTGGGATGTAATAGCCAACCCTTTCTGGGCAGCTTCTCCACATGGCTCCGAGGCCAGAGAATGGAGGCAATCACCCGAAAGCAGGCCATTGTCTGGTCCAGGAGAGAAGGGTTAATGAGCATTCCACTGCATAAGGCAGCCAAGGAAAATACCAGAAACACGGAGCAACATGCCAGAAGAGGCAGGAACAGGCTGGACCATGTACATGTATTTTGTGGCAGTATTAAGAGCGGAGAACAGGCAGAAAGCAAAAGGTGAAGTGGGATGTTTCCCTCAAGGTCTACGGCCATGGTAGCTGTCTCTGGTCATTCAGACCAAGCAGATGAAGAAGGTGCTTCCACCAGCAGAAGTTGGCTTCTGCTTATGTGTGCAAACCATCAAACATGAACTACAGAAAGATAACAACATGAGAAATTACCAGGCATAACAAATTGCAAAAGAAAGAGTAATGCCATAAGCAGATGGCTCACCTTGACTTGAGGCTACACTAGCAAGAGAGCAATCCAAGAAACAGAGCTAACAGGGGTACCAGGGCTAGTGACCGAGGCAGAAATTATTAGGACAACCTTATCATAAATACTGAAAAAGGATGTAAAATCAGCAACATTAGAGCTGGTGGGAAATGAATAAACAGGGACAGCCTGTTTAACTGGGAGTGCATGAGTGTGGTAGTGGAAAGAAGCGTAACAGTGGAAAAGGGCAATTTGAAGGGTAACTAATCATGTCACTAGAACTGCTGGGGTACCTTTCGAGCAGCCTGGGCAGGAATTGTTTTGACCATACATATTCACTTCTGCAGTCACTGGAAGCTGTGATGGTTTCCCTAACATCGATAAAAGGTTACACAGGGAGGAAGAACCAGACATCCAGACTCCTTAACAGTGAGAATTTCATGCTGTAATTAAACTTTAATTACTGTAGCCTAGTAGTGGAAAATTCTTGAATAAAAGAATATGGAGGAAAAGAGCTGGCACTATGAATAAGGCTGAAATGGGGGTTGGTGTCTCTATTCTTCACACGATCTAGTACAGATACTATGTGGCTGTCAGATTTTAATGTGGGGGTTTTTGTTGTTTTGTTTTCCTACTGATATTACATTTCTCATAACACAGTCACATCCAGAGTTAGTTTTGATGATGGTCTTGGGAGGGAAAATGTCCAGAGGCTAGCAGACATGGGACTAATAACATCAGTATACTAAACACATCTGAGAGAAAATTACTGGTTTTATTGTTAACTCTAACCTGAAAGCCTCATAAGCTCTCCTGATGTTCATTGGTATGCCAGAAAGGTAGGGCACAAGACTAAGAAAATGACTTATTGGAAATTACACAGCTGTAAGAGTTTCCTACCCACCATGAAATATTGGTCTCAAGGAACTGCTGTGTATTTGTGCTATAAATAATTTTACTAGGGCTTTTTTTTTTTTCTCCAGAAACACTTTAGTTCCACTTGAAGCTGAATAAACAACAATCCTACTGCACTATTTTATTTTGCATTTTATTCATTAATTTTACATATATCTAAGAGGCTGCAAAGTAATATTTCCTGGAGGAGGAGATGGAAGATGGACATGAGCCAGACATTTAACAAGAACTAGTAATTATGAAAATATCTGCTCAGATGTCTAGCTCCAAATAACAAGGAGAGTTTGTTAGGCTGCTGTACAGATAACTGAAGTCTCTGACCTTTACTCAAGTCAGTTGTTATGGACAAGAATAATGCAGCTAAATTAAACGTAAAAAACTGTCTACTGCTGACCAGTGATCAAGGCTCCCTCTCATGTCAGTGAAAGAAAAAAGCACCTTAAAACATTTGTTGGGAGACAGGTGAGATGAACAGTGCTTTGAATCTGCCCATATTTCTTCACTGACTGCAGACCAAGCCTAAAGCAACATGTTTACATGAGACATGTAACCTCGGAGCTGGTAAAGTTAACCGAGTTGAATCCCACACCTTGCTCCTTAAACATTTAGAAAAGATGTCTTTTCTAGTCTGACTACTACATGACCTAGAATAATTCAGGTTTTATATAAAATATGAATAATAAATACTTCAATCTGTATGAACAGCTACCCGATCCTGTCATAGTCACTACCTTTTAGATTGCATTGCTTGACCTTGTGCAGATTACATTCAGGTGTAGTGCCCTACTGATCACCTCAAATTCTATTATTTTTTAAGTTTACTCACATAATAAGCAAACTTCTACATATTCTATCACACTGCCAAGTCAACCTGTCAGCATTGGGAAAGGGGAAAGTAAAACACAGGACTCTGCAAGCTCCAATCATTTGTACGAATTGAAATTTATACCTATAGCTAATGTGGTATCTGTATTCTTTTCAATGTAATAACAGAATATCAACCTTGGAAACTTTGCATAAGCTTACATTCCTCATCTTCTACCCATTTTCCATAATACCTGCTATGCTCATTTATTTATTTATCCATCCCTGAGACTGTTTTAATCTCACTGAAGAAGGCGTATCTCCTTACTTTGTTTGCACAACACATAGTGCAATAAACCCCGAATCTGATTTCTACATGCTACTATGATGCTAACAAGAAGAGTTTGCAGAGTAACAAAGCAGCATATAAATGCGGAAGAGCTTTCTCTCTCCTAAAATCTGCCTTGAATTCCCTCAAAAGACTAAAACTCCAAAAGTTTGTTTTTAACTTCTAATTGCTGTTGTTGCTTTTGTTGCCTTGCCCACATTTCCCACTGAAAAGCGAATTATGCCTCAGTATGTGAAAGATGCCCCTTCAGAAACAGATTTGGAAAACGAGAGAAATCTGTCAGTTGTTTCTTCAGTGCCAGCAGATGATCACTATGCAGTAGGAGTAAAAGCTGTTTGTATCAAATGCCTGTGTGGTATACGGCAATCAAAAATCATGAAGCCCAGCCAACCTTCACGGACCTTTCAGAAAGGCCTCACACTCTGTAAACAGTACAGCTACCTAGGTGAACTACCCAGGTGTAGATCTCACTCCTTTGCCTGATGTCTGAAAAAAATGTAGGCAATCTCCATAAGCAATTGCTAAACTATGTTTCTCTTTAGATTTCCTGTTAAGTGCTCTCTAAAGTCACAGCTAAGCTAAAGCTCTGCATTATTACATCTTCTATGGTGAACAATGTCTGCTAATTTAACTTCTATGACATTATGTAATATTTAAACAGCATCAAAGAAGGTTTCATATTTGAGCATGCTCAGTAACAGACATTAGTGAATGTAAATAAAGTTCAGTGTCCAGACAGAAGTGGGACAGCACAGATGAGGAGCATTACAGATGGCTGCCATTCACTCCACAGCAATCATTACCAAAAAATGCCCTCTCTGAGGAGACCCGGGCTGAACTGCAGAGAATTAAGATTAATGCATGAAAAGACACTCCAAATAGCAAACGTTATTTCCTTCAGTGGACTCCTTCAGCTGTTAAAACAACACTTGGAGAGTGCCTGTTGCCAGTGCATTGAGAAAGAACTGATCAGTCTCTCCCTGCAGGATGCAAGAGTGGATGAAGATGGCTGGCTCAGTTTGAAAGGAGTTTGGTATTTTCCTCAAACTAAAAAGTTTTCAGATACCTTCAAGTATTACATCCTGCCCTTCTGCCTTTACCTGTGTTCAGAATACCTTTTACTTTTTACTACTTTTATAATGAAAATGAGCAATTAGTATTTACAGTGCAGAATTCCATCACCTACAGCTCTGTCAACAGGTCCATTTGTGCAAGAGATGTACCCTGGAAACATTTAGAGAAAACAGACTTTAGCAATCTTATGCTGCTTAGTAGACACACATATGTCAGTTTTACTGATCTTGATCCTCTCTGTTTTCATCAGGTATTTCCCAGGCTCGTCATTCTTCATCTTTTAAAAACCAATGTATTTTTAATTTATTGTAACTAGCAACTTTAATTTATGGCAATATGTAAGTTTCTCTTTGGTAGATACAGTATCTTAATAGCCAAAATGAGAGAGAGGAGATGGACTACACTCCCTTTTTTCAACTCAAAGCAAAGAAATTAGTATTTACTTATGCAGTGAAAAATGAATTTTTCTCTCCATCATGCAATTTATAATTATGGAAAGGCTGTGAGATACAGATAATCTTGGATATATCACTAATCTCAAAGGAGGCAGATTACTTCAAACATCAGCTGTCAAAAAATGATGTTGCCCTAAGCAAACATAAAAATGAAAAAACTGTAGCAAAGTTTATCTTCTAAGTAGTAAAAAAAAATTAAAAACAGTCTGTGTTCTTAAGCTTTCTTACCATTAAACAGATCTACTTAATACAAAAATCCTCATCTGTCCTATTCATTTTTTTGTGTTACACCTGAACCATGAACTTCACAAGGTTACCTCTCCATTTATTACTAAATGAACATGAAAGAGGAGATTACATTTAATCAAACACAGGAAGTGACTAAATTAGGGCTTTAATAGTCGATTCAAAATTTATTTAACATATAGTAGGTCTAAGTAAATATAAGTTAAACATGTTCAAGTGATAGTTAGGACCAAAATCCTCCCTGATATATTTTCTCTTGTTGGTGAATATAGGAAAAACTTAAAGAAATATTATTTTAATTATTTCCGAAATTTTACTATACATTTCAGGAAGATTTTAGTCCAGCAAAGCTCTTACACACACGCTTGAGTTTAAGCATACTTGTACTGTCATTTGAAATCAATGGCACTTGACTGTATGTCAGGTATTTCAGGTAGATTCCATTAAGAGGGAAAGATTTATGCTTCCTTGTCTAACAATCCTAAAAATATTATAAAATATGTTAGACAATTCTTTTTTTTCCATTAGAATCTACGAACCCATCACAAATCAGGGTATTGGAGCCATATGTCGTCGTCATTGCTAAGAAGCCCTGGGAAGCCATTCACACTTTCTGTTTGGGTCCCCCTCTCCTGCTGCCAGGCAGGTAACAGAGGACAGACCAAGGTGTGTTTTTCCTCTAAACTACACCTGTTGGTGGCCAAGCTGCCCCTCAAGTCAGTCAGCTGCAGTGTGATCACCGAAAGCTTTACCTGCACATCCCACCACTACGCAGAACAAAGCGCCAGTGACAAAGGCTTGCCGTTTTTTATGCTCTGTGCATACCAAACTACATGAAAAAGAAAATGTACCAGGGTGTTGCTTCTGCTCAAGCTGAAATGAGGCACTCTTTGGCAGGGTACACCTGGTGTCACTCAACACACTCGGGCACACCAGACTACTCATGGCCCAAATATCTGAACCTTTGCTCAGTCTGTACCTGGATACATCCTGGATGTTCCTGTTCCTGCTCCCATGTCTCTCAGGCTTCTCATCTACCTCCCTAGCCCACTGCTGCTGCCTGGCAATGTTCACACAGCCCAGTGATGTCTAGCACAGCTGGGCACCTGCTAGGCAGCTGATACAACTATTTAGCACCTTCCTTAACGACCTGAATGACAGAGTACCCTCAGCAAGTCTGCAGGTGACACAAAACCTGGAAGAGTGACTGATACGCCAGGGCTGGGCTGCCACTAAGAGGGACCTCACTAGGCTGGAGAAATGTGCGAACAGGAACTTCAGGAAGGGCAACAAAGGGAAATACAGAGTACTGAACATCGAAAGGATGAACCCCATGTACCAATACAGGCTGGATGCTGACCTGCAATATGCCTTCAAAGCAAAGGCAGACAGCATCCTCCTTGGCTGCACTGAGCAGCCAACAGGCAGAAGGAAGTGACCCTTCCCCTCTACTCTGCCTTGGTGACACTGAAGATCATGAAGGGAGTGAAGCATATGAAGAGAGGCTGAGAGAGGTGGGATTGTTCAAACTACAGGAAGGCAAGCTCAGGGGGGCTTTACAAGTGTGTACAAACATCTGGCCACCACCATGAGAGGGATGGAGCACCTCTCCTATGAGGAAAGGCAAAGACAATTGGGATTGTTCAGCCTGGAGAAGACAAGGCTTTGTGGTGACCTAACTGCAGTCTTCCAGTACCTGAAGAGAGCCTAAAAGAGAAAGGGAGAGGAACTTTTTACAAGGGTATGTAGTGATAAGACAAGGGGGAATGGGTTTAAACTGAGAGTAGGTTTAGATCAGATATGAGGAAGAAATTCTTCACTGTCAGAGCAGTGAGGCACTGGAACAAGTTGACCAGAGAAGTCGTGGATGTCCCATTGCTGGAAGTGTTCAAGGCCAGACTGGATAGGGATTTGAGCAACCTTGTCTAGCAAAAGGTATCTCTGCTTATGGCAGGGGGGTTAGAACTAGATGATCTTTAAGGTCCCTTTCAACCCAAGACATTTTATGATTCTATGATCCAATGCAAGGGAGTAGAGAACATGGAGCCACACTCTTCTTAGGGAAAGGAGAGTGAAAGGACTGAAGGAAACAGGCACAAATCAAAATACAGAAAAGCATTTAAATGTTAGGAAAAGATTTTCCCTGTGAGGATTTTCAAACACCGTGATATTGCCCACAAAGGCTGTGGAGTCTCTATCCTTTAAAATAATCAAACCTGAACAGGACAAAACCCTGAGCAATCTGCTGACCCTGTTCTCTCCAGAAGTCCCTGCCAACCTCAGTGATTCTGTGATGTCTTTGTTTAATCATGAACCTACACTGCAAAAACACAGTAACTCTTACTGGAAAAGAATCAGTGTTGCCCCACTGACTTTTCTCTAAAATCATTACTCAAGGAAGCTGTGCTCTAAGGCCCTTTCCTTACACATGTAATAAGGAAACCACACAGAACCTACCCTAAGGCCCCTTGAATGTCTGAGAAAGACTCTTCCACATCCTCGGGAGGTTTTGTGTGAGGTGTACAGCAGGCCTTCACAGCACTCCACTCAGGTATTCCCTTTAGCTTTCCCTCCAAGGCCAAGGGATTTCATGGTTCCATTTAGTCCCCTGTCAGCTGCATGCATTCCTCCTCCTCCTCCTCCTCACCTTTTTGCCTGTGCTGTGAGACTGCTCAGGTGTGTGGTGTGCACTAGCTCAGCAGGAAGCTGGAATAAGGCTATCCACTTCTACCTGCCCATCCCAGTGGTGAGGAGGAGTGCCTGGGTTAGGAACTGAACATGGAGATCAGCCAACAGAAGCAGCTTTTTCCCGAACCAGTGTGCATATGGAGCTGCATTTGGACTCACTGAATTCACGCAGATCACCTGTCCACGGGATGCCACACGGGACAAGTGATGTCCCAGCCATCAGGAGCTGGGTTGTCTGTGCATGTGCCAGTCAGCTGCCCACTGCATGCACAGAAGACATTCCTGAGTGGGTGCCAAACCTGGCTGCAGAACATGATGTGTACAAGCGAGGCACTGAAAATTTAGGGAAAGTTTTAAAGGTTCCCCTGTCTGCACACCTGTGCTGACATCCTATTATACTCTACCTATGTTGTGGCCAGAAGGTAAAATGAGTTATTCTAAAACCTCCTGGGATTGTGATCACTACAGCACTTTGGTCAAGTGTTACTAATGAGGAATAATCATTAGGCTAACAGTACACTGAAATGTGGTCTTTTCACTTGTAATATGGTACCCGACAAATCCACCATGGTGTATGAGTATGTAAAGATCTCCAGTAAAATTTCTCTCTTATGCATTAATGTAATTTACAACAGAAGTTCCTTCCTCCCCTGCTGTCAGTTCCTGACCATCTTGTCTCACCTATATTTAACCTAAGCCTGAAGGGCTCTCTGTGGGTGGCAGAAGCCATCAGTCTCCCCAAGGAACAGCACTAATGACAGTCGATTCTGCAAAAGGGAACAGTGGGTGATCCACCCTGAGTGTGGGGCTGGGAAACTGTTGTCATCTACTGGTCAGCCAGATGCTGGCAAAGTGTTTCCTTTTTTATAAACGTGCTTTGAAATAATTTATTTGAAATGATGAATGAAGTATGACATACATAAAATGAAACAATAAAAAAATCTAACTCTAAGCTTCTTGGTATTTTGATGAAAACCAGGAAAGAATTAAAACTCTGCACTGTTGCTAAGAAGTCACATGGCTTAAATCCATTGATTGCACAACATTTTCTTATTTTAAGAGTTAAATGTATTTATGAATTAAAGACCAACATGCAAATAGCAGACCTATTGCTACATGTATTCCATAGTCAGAAACTTTATAACCACCCCCTCTGCAAAAGACAATGGTATTTCTAGTCTGTGTCTCTATTATTCTTGCAATCCCACTATAAAACTATTTTAATGAGAAAGGCTTTATTTGAGGCACTGTGTGATCAGGCCTCAGTCTGACTTAATAGTTCCTTCACCAGGGATTTGCAAGTGTCAGCTTTTAAATAGCCGAAGAACTCATGAGGTAACAAGACTTGATCAATAGATATGTACAATACACAACAGCTTTCTCATTTCTCTTAAAAAAAGGACAGCTTGCCTTACATTTGAGTTTGCAGGTCAGTTTGTAAAATATAGATCGGGTGAACCTGACAAGTGAATACAGCACCTGAACTACACACTTCCAAAAAACGTTTCCAGAGGAGAATCAGAAGCCAGGTCTGAGCCCTCCCGCTCGGGGGACTAAAGCCGAAGTCCAGCAGTGCCTGAGCACAGGAGGAGGAAGGCGCACCGCGAGAGGCCGGCACGGCTCAGGCGGTGTCTCAGGGCGCAAGCGGCGCCGGCGGAGCTCTCGGCCGGCGGGCGGGACACACCGCACGGGCAGCGGGCGGACACACCGCACGGGCGGCGGGCGGGACACCCCGCATGGGCTGAGGGCGGACACACCGCACGGGCAGAGGGCGGGACACACCGCACGGACAGCGGGCGGGACACCCCGCACGGGCAGCGGGCGGACACCCCGCACGGACAGCGGGCGGACACACCGCACGGGCAGCGGGCGGGACACACCGCACGGGCGGCGGGCGGACACACCGCACGGGCGGCGGGCGG
>VZRO01005862.1:1405081-1533199 GCA_013397915.1 Daphoenositta chrysoptera
GACAGCGGGCGGGACACACCGCACGGGCGGCGGGCGGCCGCGCTCCTCGCCGCGGGATGGCACTGCTGGGTGGGTTTTACAGGCTGCCGCGCTCGCTCCAGCGCCTTAGCTCTCTCCTGGCACAGCGTCAAGCGAGACAGCGCCAAGCAAAGGCGGGGCGTCCCCACCGCCGTCTCCCGAAAATGGCCTTGTCTCTGTATTTAGTCGAATCGAGGCTCTGTGCCTGGAGATCCGGCTGCGGGGATGTCCCGTACCGGCGATCGCGTGTGGCAGGCGAACAATGCCAAACCCGTGCGGTGGAAAAGGCAGAATATCTTCGTGTTGGATGCCCTTATTACAGCGATAACATCTTCTCCAGCACTGTGCTTCTTCAAATGCCAAGTCTGACTTATACCACATCTTTCTTTCATCAATAATCTCCTTTTTCCCTCTGATACAACCACTGCCAGCTCCATCCACCCCCCCTAAAACACTCCCCCATGCCACAAGAGGACTACAGCTTGCTTGGCACTGTTACCAGCCAAAAGCAAGTGTAGAGTGAATGCAAATGTTAACAAATTGGGTTATTTACGTTTTTCATTAATTTTGAAGCGGTGCACGTTACCAGCTTAAGGATACACGGTATTATACCCAGTCTCATATTAACTGCTGTTTCCTTTAAAAAACAGCTTGTGATGATAAGGGAAAATGCGATTTAACAGTTCTTTACAATAATTTCTTACCTAATAGCTATAGAAAACAAGTTGAGATTACATTATCAACCTTTAAGGTTCACTCATATCATAAAGGTCAATGAAAAAGAATGAACATCTATTATAATTTAGAACTGCTTGAAAACAAAAGCCCTCCTTGGCATATATCCTGTTTTTCAGAGTGTAATCCATGGTTACTTTGTTTTCTGTAATATTATTTTTAAAATAATTTAGGGTTGGCCAGACTGTAAACAGCAACACAAGGTACAGAATACTAATGAAAGATGAATCGTGCACTTTCTTGAATATAAAAGATGCGGTATTTTACATATATGCAAATTATTGACCTGATCCTTATTCTATTAATTTAAATATTTTCTTATGTAATGTGGACTGAATTTGACCCATAACATTTTCATCTATTAAAAGTAATAAGAGAAATTCTTAAGCTGAACTTAATGCTTGGGTAAACAGTCTGATACCACAACTGCAATTTTCATCCCCAGAGCAGAAGAGACATATTAAGACTATTAGCATATGCTTCTCTCTTCTGAAGAGTTTGGTTCAGTCCAGAGGGTTTCTGGGACAAAATCCCGGTACCAACTTCAGCTGTTGAGAGTGAGAGCACTGCTATGTGCAGGACATTCACGTGACACACAGGATTGTAGTGAAAAAGCATCTTATGCCTGAAGTCATAAGGACAGTTCAGCCCTTTCGCTGAGATTGGTAATCAAGCTGCTAATTACTGTCATAGGTTCAAGTTTTCGTAGTTATTTAATCATGTATTCCATTTGAAAACAATGCAATTTATTTGCCCCAAAATCTTCTGGGATATGACCCATAATCAGCTTGAAAAGAGGGAAAGATGGATCCTGGTATCTGGAATATCCACTTTTGGGGTATCAATTTCATTTGAGTAGACAGCATCTTATTCAGAGAAACTATACAGAATATTTAACTAAACTCTGGCTTTGTGTTCACACAATCTTTCCAGATTTTCTCTCCTGACATTACTCATATTCAAAGCAATGTCTCCTGCAAGAGTGGGTCAGTGCTCCACTTCCCCAGCTAATTCCCTCAGTAACCAGGACTCCCAAACCAGAAGGCAACTGCAGTGTCTCCCCTTAAAATACCATGCGCTAAAACTTCACAGGTCTTGAGAAAATAAGGATTAGACCAAGGAGAAAAGCTCCAGTTGATACAAACATAGCTTGACAATCAGCGACACTGAGAAAGGCAACAAGACTGCTGAATGTGAAATGACAGATAAATGAGATTTAGGTGAAGTTTCTCACATCTATCCTTCCCCCTGAGTGTGACAGAAGCTCTTTAATGATGTTGTCAGGGCCCCTAGATGGAGTAAGAGTCTCGATGTACACAGCCACTTATCTGTCATCCTGTATTTTACACACGCAGTCCTTAAAGATATCCTGCAAATCCAAGATGAAATAAAAGAGTTTCAAGGCAAAATATTGATGAATGAAGTGTGGAAAATTAAACTTGGGGAAGATCAGGACCTTTACAAGAGATGCAGTATGATACTAGTGTCAACTTCATTTATGAGAAATTGAGTTCAACCTCCTCAAACAATACACACTGAGAGACTGATTCATTCTTTCCTTTGTGCCATAGTGATGTCAATGAGTTCAAATGATTTACTTTCAATTTACTCCCTGTCAGGAAAGGAGACATCCATCTATCCATCCATAGGGACCAAAGAAAAGGCTGAGCAGACAGAGAACTTCTGTGGAATTAGCCTACACTTTTCTCAGTTAAGGGCCAAGTATCCTGCTAGAAAACCTCTGCAGCCAAAAATAGTATCACAGATACAACTCAGTCTGAATTCAGCCTAGCAATGCCTTGATTCAGCACAAGGAAAATGGCCTCTGTAAAGCCATTGTATATCACAAACATTAATGCCAGGAAGCTGAATGTTCATTGTATAGAAACCCAGAACTGTATTAATAACAATACCCACTGAGGACATTATATTGTGCATTATATTGTGTCTCTTCACACTTATAAAAGCAGGAAATGATTTTTATGGCCAACATCTTCTGTTTGCACAATTTGTCCTAGCATACCGGATACTCGCTGTATGAAATCTTCCACTAAGACCTATAGAAAATAAAACTAGATGCAGTAAAATATGATTTAATGGCTAAGTTAAAGCTTCTCTCTGAATATTCTGGGTGTTATGAAGTTGATCTATATTACTAGAGTTACACAGACTTGACTTTTGATGTAAATGAAAACAAATGAGCATGGAAAAAAACACTATTTGGGAATTACAGGAGGAGAGAATTATAATAAAAATTATGTCAGGTCCCACATTCTTACTTCCCTTCTAGGCACTATTGGCTACCTTCACCCTGAGGAAGGCCATAATTGCTGAGAACATTCACCACTGGCTGTGACTGGCCCACAGTGGGCTGGCTCCACAGTGGGCTTATTTGTAAAAGTTACTGGAGACAGGAATGAGGAATGGCTGGAGACAGATCAGACTTTCTGTGTGGGGTTGTGATGGAGACCACTGTTTAGGCAGGAAGATGGTGCAGACTGGGGTTAAGGTGGAGGAAGGCTCCGTAGTGCCTACTTGTTCTCCTGAGCCGACTGATGGCTTAGAAACCAGGACAGAGCAAAAAAAGTTAAGCAAAATTCCCAACATGGCAGATACAATGGAGAAGGAGTTCAAAACATCAGGAGGAATTTCTTTGCTGGAAGGGCTGTTAAGCATTGGAACAGGCTGCCCAGGGAGTTAGTTGGTGGAGTCACCACCCCTGGAGGTGTTCAAGAAATGCCTGGACATGGTACTAAATGCTGTGGTCTAGTTGACAAAGTGGTGATGGGTCAAAGGTTGGACTCGATGATCTTGGAGGTCTTTTCCAATCTTCATAATTCTGTGAATGCAATGCTACAACACACATACTGGGCAAAGTAGCCGAGCTTATCCTATCAGGAATCTGCAAAGACATAAAAACTCTCCCTTAGTCTCTACAGAAAACATGTATGTATGCACTGAGCTCATGCATGACTCCTCAAGAATAATTGCTTCAAGTCCAGAATGGAGAGGCAGGGCTTCAAGGTGAAGGTCCTTAGGAACAAAGGACCATGATCAACAAACTCACTGGTAACTGCTCCAAAGATGACTTATTACTTCTTTTCCCCCTTTCCCATAAAGAGGATGTCACACAGAAAAATCCCCAAGAGAATGACCCATATGTGACAGACATTAAGTCACACTGCTTAATGCACTCTGACACATTATGGAGGAGCTCATGTGACATTGGGGCAGACCCAGCAAAACACCCAAACAGGACAGATCAGAACAGCCCAAGGAAAGGGAAAAAAGGCTCATGTCTAAGAGAGGGTTTGCCTGAAAAAATGTTCTTGGAACCAAGAGGATAACAGGGAAAGAGAGAGCAGAAGAGAATGAGGGTTGCAGGGAAGTCAGAGATAAAGCAAATGCCACAGATAATGAAGCTGAAGAAGGGACAGGGAAATAATGAAGATGACTTAAAAACAGCAACAGATTGAGGGGAAAAACATGAGGGTGAAAGAAGAAAAAGCTCTCATGCGAAGAACAAGAAGATACAGTGATTCTGTGATCATGAAGGTATTGGTTTGTTTCCATCAAACAGTATGTTGACATACATTTTGCAATTTTTAGACTGTCCACAAGATTACCAAGATAATAATAATAGTAACAACAACAACAACAACAATAATAATATTTTTCTTCTGCTTGAAGTGTTTATTAGGAGGACCAATGTGAAATAGGATAAAAAACTTTCTGGATTGGGGTAACTAAGCCAAAGGCTGCCAGACAGAGGTGAGTGATACCTATTACCAGTAGCAGATGTTCAGAGACATGAGCGGGAACGGAACAGACTGTCCAACCTTACACGTTCATCAGGAAAGCCATCAGAAATAGCACAGTGAATGGCAGTCTTCACAGAGTTCAGGAAGTCAGTAAGAAGAGATTTTCAGCTATGATCCAATTACAAAAGCTGTCTGCATTCAGGCAGAGCTGTGCCACCTGTGTAGCAGAGGGCAGCATGTAGGTGTACTCGTGACGTGACCTAGGCCACGTGTCTGTCAACTTCTGACTTAAAGAAAGCCAAATCAGTCATTTTCCTCCTTAAAGGACAAAATAATACTAGCTGAAAATCTTCTGCCACTCCTGTTTTCAACAGGAGCCACTTGGGGTCATGGGTGTGTTTGAAAAACCCATCTCTAAGCAACTGAAAATGTAGGAGTTTTAAGGTACATATCCTTGTTTCACTCCTTTTGACAATAAAATTAATTCCAAATATCCAACTAATAGTTATTGTCTCAGTCTTGGATGAGACAGACTTGCAGTGGCAGCCTTTAAGAGCAAATACTCAGGGACATCTGAGATAAAACAACCCTCTTATATAACACTTCATGCTAACACTGAAGAAAAGGCTGAACAGCAGTCCTTCAATGAACATGCCAAATATACAGGTTATATGCCATCTCTCTAACAGCTATTATGATTGTCAAGCATATTAATAAACTTTTACAGTTGAAAGGAAAAGAAAATCTGAACCTATTTTCAGGATATTGTGCTCCGAGGGAACACTTACAGACTAAGGATTTGTCTGCAGGGAATATGCTAAATCAAGCCCTTTTGAACTTTTGATTAAATAATTGATGCATAATGCAGAATGTATAATATATGCATCCTTTTTCCATAGTTGCCTGGAAACCCATATGGAACAGTACTAGCAATTCCAGAAGCATTTAGTCTCTAAGTTGTTGGTGAAGACAAAGGAACAAAAAAGTTTTTAAAATCATTAACTCATCTCTCTTTCCATTTTTCAAATACTGCAGGATACCAGAATTAGTAACTTACACAATGGTATCATGACTCTTGTAATATAGAGTGGCTTTTTTTTAAAGCTGTATCTCTTGGAGCCCAGTGAATAGTATCATTCACTGTAAGGGAACTTGTAAGACTCAGCTTTTGTTAAAAATAGAAAACAAAGAACTCAACTAATATTTCCAGCCTCTACCTTTATGCAATAGTAATAAACCAATCATAGAATATCCAATGTGGTCAACAGAGAAGAACAAAAGTAAGAATGCAAAATGGTGATTTTCTTTCCAAATTACAGGATTTTAAGCAAATCTCATAAAAGACTGATCGCTCAGGGTTTAGAAGAACATGAGAATCCCATGATCACAAATTCAAGAGGCAGATTGTTTCAAATTGCAGCCAAGAAGACCTTTTGCACTTCTCAAGTAGGCAACACTGCTTGTCATTCAGTTTGATTGCTCTGTGACCCAGCCTGAAACTATCTTGCGCTTTATTGCTTCCAAGATGAAATGAAAAACAGGATAAAACCCAACAATGAGAACAGAGCACTAACCATGGAAACCTACAGTGATGAAGGGTTGAATTACTTAATCTAAAAAATTCTGTAATCATCATAATTTGGTGGCTCTGTTTCTGATGGTCATCCTGAGAAAAAGAAGGGCAAGCACAAAATTGCATGGGCTATACAGCTCTTGAGATGTAAAAGGCAGGATAGTGACAGTGCATACCTCCTGCCATGGCAGGGATCTTCATGGGATTCTTGCACCTTTGCACATTTGTTGTGCACTCTTCTTCATGTTTGAGAAAATCAATACTCACTGAGTCAAAGGACAAATGTCTTTATACTACACTGGCAAGAGGCCTCGTTGGAGTTAAAAGAAGGAGTTACATGGTCCTAAATCAATCAACATGTAAAGACAAAAGACTTGGTGGTTAAACATCAGCAGGACAGACTGGAACACTTGTGAATATCCTGTAGCTTTATGTTTAGGGAACTCTTTCGGATATGTAAGATCAGCGCAGATTTTCTCATGCAGAAGAGAAGGCTGAACTTGGATGTACTGTTACCTTCCTCAGCCACTGGGTAACACAAAGGTCACAGCACCATTTCCAGTGTGGAATCAAGACTTGCTCATCCTTTCCTTTTACTACAAGTACCAGATATTGTGACTTTTCATTTTGTGGTGAATGGCATGTTGAATGGGATGGGATAAAATGATATTTTAAGTGTCAGCCCAGCATAGAAAAAATACAGTCAAACCCCAAACCCTAGCAATTTTATTTAGGTTAAATCAAATGATTTTTTAAAAATTGCTTGCCATCATGATGAGGACCAGTAGCTCATACAGGCTGATCTCATAATTTCATACCCAGATTGTCAGTTTCTAGGACAAACCCATTTTCAGCAGCTCATTGTAGCATTATAGGAGGTCTAAGAGCACAGACAGAAAGTAGCTTTAAGAAAAGCATCTAAAAATAATGTATTTGCAATAACTGTCATTCATTTTCACCAGGAAATGATTACATTTCAGGAGGGGAGAAATTATCCTAACTTAAAACAAATGTAAAAAGGAGGATCAGATCAGGGAAGCACCCAAAAGCATGTATGGAGATTAAGCTGACATGCCCATATGCCTCAGCTGTGACCACACAAGCCCAGAGGAAATACAACAAAGAGCAGGTGGAGGTAGAGGAGACTGCCTTGGACATACATAAGGTTTCCATCACAGTCATGGCAGCTGTGCTCCCCAAGTGGAAACAGCTGCACTACAACCTGGATAGGCCAAAAGAATAAAAAAAATAAAATAAACCACTCACACCGAACAATATTAAAGGGAGAAACAAAGACACCAACACCCTAAGGTGTTGAGAATAAACTGCCAGAAAAGCAAGCTCCCTTTTTGTCTGCATTAATTCAGCCACATGTTACTATCACCAGCACGGATTTTGAATCACACTTTCAACTGTCAATGATTTATTCTGATCTAGGGAAATCAGCAAAATCTGCTTTTGCAGCCACAGTCACAGAATGATCTCATAACACATTTAGGATAGTTCATCAAGGACAGCAGTAGTTTTCCAGCCATACAGCTCTGTATTAGTGAGTGATGTTTAATGGTATAATGGCTTTAATTAGGATATGCTGTTATGTCCAACTCCTGGCTGTCACCATACCCCAGAGGGAATTTGCATGTGAACATGGTATTTAATCTCAGCATGTTAATAAATTCACTGAGAACCATGTACTAAAATAAATCAACTGTACAATGATCACTGGGGATAACTATGAATTGTGGGTTTTCATGGTTCCAGACACTGGTGAATGTCAAGAGATAGGTCTAACTGCTGTCATTGGTCTTTCATTCTTGTTTTAGGAAAGCCTATGATGCTTCTGTGCCTGGATGCCATGGATAAACAACAGTAAATCAACCTTGCCAAGACAGCATTTTCCTGGCAGTAAGGGGAGCTGAGCAGGAGTTATGTTTGCTGAGAATGTACTCAGGTGTTCCAAAACCTGCTCCGATGCACTGGAAACGAAATAAAGGACAATACTCTCCTGTTTGACTTGGTCAGAGCAACATTGGTTCACAGGTTTTTCAAATTCTGTGACTGTTTCAGACCTCATGGTGCTCACCTGTAGTTTTTCCATCTCTCTCCTTGATTCTTGCAGTGTGCACTATCTAGGACCACCTTTAAAGCACATTTAGAAAATTTTTATGATAAAGTCAGCTATTCCCATTTGGTATATTTTGTACAGTACAGACTGGAATAAACACATAGCATGTTTGATCAGGTTCCTGTACCTGCTTCCTACCTGCTTTTATTACCCCAAATAATGAAATTTAACCTCAAACAATTAGGGTGCTGCTATTTCCGAGACTATATCCAACACCATCCGCCAGCAAAGCAGCCACAGTCAGCTCACACACTCCTGGCTTTACAGTCTGGGATTTCAAGATGACATAATCACCAGCAATGTGTTCTCCAGGGTCCATCTGTCCACAACTCTTTGCATTCCTTTGGAATTATTCATGCCCAAATCTCAGTATCTTCTCAGGACTTCTGTAGTATTTATTTCTTCTTTACTTTTTTTTTTTTTCCAGAAGAGGCATCTGTGTCTTGTGCTGGTATTTATAACTGAGGGAAGACTATTGCTATTGCAACAGGTCTATTGTTACAGGAGTTCTGCAAAGCAATCAGCAAGTAGCCTGCAATTATCTCTTTCTATACCCACCGCATCCTGAAAGGTACCTACATTACCTACAGTTTCTCTTTTCATTATTTCCAATTTTAGAAATTGTCAGCAGAAATAAGAAGCATAAAATTATTTTGTATTCATGGTGAATTAACAAGGTTTCCCAGCTTTTAGGATTTCTACATTCAGAATGTCGTGTGTCTTCTGCTTTTGGGATTTTTGTCACATATTGCATCCCACATTTGGGCATTCAGCAGATTCAGAGGTGTGGCAACAACAATTTGTAAATGTTATTATTATTTATTTGCAGGGTTAACTTAGGTAAAGAGGAATGCTTAAATTTGAAGGAATTTTTCTTTGAAAGATAACAGAGATTTTTCAAATTTATCTACTTTTTTTCTGAGTCCTTAAGAAGAATTTCTTGCTTTTCTGAAGAATGAGGCTGAACTGGATTAAATTCTATCCTGTTTGACAAATAATTGCAATGACTGATAATGACTTTTCACACTTTGATGACTGTATTTAAACTGTGGCTTTAAAATGCTCAGAGACATTTTTATAAAAGAAATGCTTTCCACACACAGAGTATTTCCCCAAAGTTTTATGGAATTATCAGAAAGACATATATTTGCAATTTTGAAGACTGTTGGCTAGATATCTGCAAAGAAGTCTTCTTCTTATGAAAATGAACTAATTTCACAAAGCAAATTATTTGATCAACAGTGTTAGTACTCAAGGTGCAACATACGTCATATGTCATGTTCTCTGTAATTTTTGCCCAGATAAGAGAAACTCTGCAAGAGAGAATGGCTCTTAGGATATGATTTTTGCCCATTGCATACTGCCTCTTTGCCAGTAAAACCCAGCCTGCTACTGAAGGTTTCAGCAGAAAACCACTTTTGTACTGAGAGAAGAATTCACAAAGGGAGGCCAGGAGATGAACCTGTGTCTGTGTCTGCATTAAAGGCAGCAGAAACAAACAGTGCACTGTGTGTGATAAGTGTAGCTGCCTGTTAAACCATATCCCATGACTGCCTATGCTAATGGGCACCTCCGGGTAAAAATGATGGTGCTAATAAAGCCTCTGCTCTGCTTTCCTTGGAACAAACACTTCTGGCACTCAAAGCAGCTCTCTGCTTCCATCCTCCTGCACCTTCAGCCTGTAGCCAAGAGCAGCTCTCTGCAGTTTATCAAATTAGCTCTTTAAAAGAGCCCCTCAAATACAGTCTTTTCAAGCAATTTTTCCCTAATAAGTCTGGGCCAGTGTAGCAGGGCAGGGCCGGAGAGCACAACTGAAAGAAGACAAGGATGGCTTGAGTGACAGGAGGTGCTATGCACTGGGAGTGGAGCAGAGCTGTCTTTGAGCTTTTTCTTGTTATATTCTACCCTAAATGAAGCACCTCAGATGCAGCAGAAAGGTTTTTTTCTCCGTGACCCCTTTTATTTTGTCTCATGAACTTACTGCTGGGTGGTGCGTAATGGTGCATAATGACAATTTCTGAAGGGGAAAAATCCCACAAAACAGTAGGTGACGAGATCCAGAGGTCTGATATTAACTATTTCAAGGGCAGTGCTCAGTTCAGTGGCTCTATGTTAAGCAGCTCTTTCTTGGACAGCCATTGCCTGAATGTCTGTCAGGTGAGTGAATGACTTCTTTTCCCACTGGTAAGAGAAATCCATCTGGGAGAGTAGCAGTCCACCCAAAAGAACCAGAAGAAAACTGTACTTGATGGTGGAAAGACACACACAATCCATCTTTTTCCACAGCAACAGGCATTATTCCTTAAGTTGCCCAGAACCTAATTCTTATGATGACATTTTAACTTTCTCCTTTTTTTTTCCTCCCTTCAGAAGAGATTGATACAGTATAAATCTTGAAACAAGATCAGCAAATTACTCCTCCTAGGTTATCAATGGAGACCAGAAGCTAAGACCTGTACATGAGTGACTTGGCACAAGCTGGCAAACTGCAGGGCATCTGCACGAATTCTTTATGAAGAGAACCAACAGCTCCACAAAAGCAGATTGCAGTTGATAGGTAAGAGGCCCAAAATTAAGATTAACAGCCAGTATTTCTTCAGACAGCCAGACACTCCCAGCAATGAGGCTATTGTTAGCCCTTAGGTTTTTTTTAATTTGCTTTGCATGCAGTTGCATACATACTTTGCTATCACTGTCCATTTAATTGGATACTTTTGTCACCTCAGACTACTGTATTCTGTTACCATGAAAATGAAGTGAAAATGTCATCCTCCTAAACATAAGATTTTAAAAAATAAACAACTGAATGCAACATAATAGTGTCTTTCAACACATTTGCTCCTGAATGGGAGAAGCCAGCTGCTGGGCAGGTACTAAACCCCCCCTGGGGTTTTGTGTCTGGCAGACTGCTTATAATGCAATACCAAACCTTCAATTCATACTTCAGCTAAGGACATATTAAAAATATGAAAAGTGTGCTGCAAAAATTATTAAACTATCAGCTCCGTGGCTAATAACAGAGTAAACACTCTGTAAAATATTTTCTATCACAACTTGGCCTCTCCAGTATGTTTGCAAAGCATAAAAACATTTCTGTAACACAGACAGATGTAACCCCAAAACTAGGAACTTAACAGGGCGGTAAATTTCTATCTACAGTGAGCATTTTTTAACATACTTACCACTGTGTGTAGCACAAGCATAGCCAGGTTGTCATTCTAGTCTATATATGAGGACTAAAACCCACTTGTTTTCTCTGTGTTGGTCCTCTCCCTACTGCTACTGCTGGTAAGAGTTCCCTTGGTTAGGTTTTTTTTTTTAACTTGGTGTGGAAAGGTCTGGTAAACCACATAAACCAAACCTGCCCTTTTAAGTATTTGCATACTATTTTGGATGGAGAAGAAAGGATACACTCCATTACAGATTTTATATGTATCTCCCCTTTAAAGTTCACAGCACATGACTGTGCTAATAGAAAATGCATCTGTAAAGGGAATCTCAACTGAATCTCAAAAGAAAAGTTTAAAAAAGTCACTAATCATGTGGGAAATTTCTCAATAAAATCTAAAGGGAGTAAGACAGATACGCAGAGATTACAAGCAGGTTCGGTCTCTCAGAAGAGCTGTGTCTAGCTGGCCTTCTGGAAGTAAAGGGGTCTGACCAACATTGCACTTACTGTGCTGCACCCTAAATAGAAAGGGACTGGAACCACCATTTTTTCTCACAGTGCTGCTATAAAAGCATTTAATTTGCAGGTCCGTGCTGGAACCCAGAAATGCTATTTCACAAGAAAATTGGAGAATGCAGTTAACATACTTATTATTTAAAGTTGTGGCCTGTATCCTGACCCACTCTTCTATGACTGAATCACTGGCATATTTGAGGCAAGTTCCTTCCATGAACGGGTTAATATCTGAAGTCTGCCCAGGCACTCTGATCAGTGTCCTTTGCAATGCCAGATCACACAGTCCCGGTTTGCCAGTGGTGCGAAGGACAGACTGGGGAGTGCAGTGGAAAGCTGACAACCATGGTAGGTGAAAGAAGTGCTGGCATACTTACAGTTGCATTTCTTCTGAACAAATCTAAGCTTGCACGCTGTTCGGTAGGTGGACAAACGGATGCGATCCAGATCCTGAGCCCCTAGTGGAAGAGAATAACGGTGACATTTGGATGGAATATGACCTGTGCGTATCTTTGCTAGCAGGGAAGCCAGAGAACAAAGAGGACACATGAGCTGCTTCTGCTTAACAATTTTCAAGGCTCTCTCCTTTGCTGAGAGAGTAGAGAGGAGTGAGGAGTAAGAAGGGGAATGTCAGGAGTTACAGTGTTAAAAGAGTTTCATAAAGGAAGGCAAGGAATAGTCAGCCCACTGTGTCTGTCACTTTGAAGAACAATCTGGTCAAGCTGCAGGCTAAAAGACACACTGGCCAGGCTCCAACAGCAGGGAAAACCTCAGTCGAATTTTAATATTTAACAAAAAAAGCTCCTAACAAATACCTTTAGCTGACATGCCATATCAGAACAAGCTATTGCCAGCAAACCAAATCAGAAAACATACTGTGCTGTAACTTATGGCAACCTGCAGAAGGGGGCAATGACACTCCAAGGGGTGTGAGGCCTTTCTCCATTTTTTGGATATGTGTTCTCTGCAACGGAGACCTCTGAGGGTCAGCCCTATGCTCCACACAAAGTTTGGCCCTGGCTGCTGCAACGTAAAGATCCGGTAACATTTCCAAAGCAGCGGTCCAGGAGATGGGAGCAAACTAAGTGGCAGCTACCTCAGAGACAAGGACAGTACAGAGGGGCCAGTGTGGGGACAGAACCTGGCACGGTGTCCAACAAACTCATCCAAATAAAGTACAGTTAGGATGTAAGAGGAGTGGAGTACAGCCCTACTTTTACACAAGCTTCCTAAATGCTTCAAGATTTCTCAGCTGAACTGCTGCCATATGTTGGCATCTGCAGCAGGATACTCTGTGTAAGTGGGGGTAAAACAGCTCAAATTTTCTCCTGTTTGCAAAAGTATCAGTGATGGATGGAGAAGGTGGACCATGCTGCTTTTGGTGTTCAGGAATGCTGAGACCATCCTGACTGCACAATCCCAAAGCTAAACTACTTCTGAGGACATGATAGACAGTCTTGCCTGACAGAAATCAGCACTGGTGAGGATGTGGCACACGAAGTTCCTGACAAAGGAAGCAACAAGTGATAAAACTGATAACTTACCTAAAGCTGCTGAGCTGGCACGGGTAGCCTAGAAACATTTGATTGACAGTCAATCACTTTATACTATAAAAGCTCAGTTCCATTTTTTAATGGCAGGGACTTCTAACACACTCCTTCTCGATATGTATGTGGTGACTCCTCCCTTGAGTGGGGATGTCCTTCCAGGTTATTCCTTGAGGCCAAGTGAAATAGATTTGCCCACAGTGTTGATATGGGTGAGTAACACCAATCTCTACTTAGTAATTATTAAACTAGCTTTGAAATAATTTATTTAATAAATAGTGCCCTATATGAATAGTTATAACTATCTATACTGTCTGGTAACTAGTTTTGATTAAAATACTTTAGTTTAATTATTATCATTATAATAAATTTAAATACATATCTATTTTATTCCTATAAATATATTTGGTTTCCTATCCTTAATCCTGCATGATGAAGTCGTATAAAGCATCAATTACATCTATGTAATCCTTAAAACATAAACTCTCGACCAAGTCTGGGACTAGGACTGGATCGAGCTCTACCCAGACTACTCTCTGAGGAGTTTCCAGAGTGAGGGGGGTCCTTTCTGCACCTTGTGGCTCAGTGAGAGGGCTTCCTTCCCTGATAAATCTTGCCTGAATTTTCCATTCTGCCTGTGGCAGCATTGTTCACCCACACTTTCTTAAACAATGTCATCTTTCGGACCCGAATTTTTCAAATGTGCTCTGACCTACGAGATGAGAATGAGAATGATCCTCTCTGTTCTCCCCAGATTCTGCTCTTTTCCTGACCAAATTCTCCCACGCTGTTTTCCCAGGGCTCCCAGCTACTCCCTTTTGCCAGTTAGCTGTCTTAACACCATCTGCTCCTGGGAGAAATTACCTTTGGCTACTTAACATCAGGTATGGGAAGTAATTTTGTGAGTTTTTTCCATCATATCCTCTATTGTTAAAATTATACAGGTTTTCTCCTTCTCCATTAGTATCTCACTGACAGCTTTTGGAAAATTTCTTCACAGGTGAAAGGGAGGATAAAGCTTGCAACACTAAGTTTTTTTTTCTTTTTAATAGGAAAAATGAGTCAACTGAATGTAATTTTTCCCCTCTTAACTTCAGTGAAAGCTACCAATAAACTTACAGTGCTCCTTTACAAAACTTCAGTCTTTTAACAAGATTTAAAGAGTGAAAGCAAAGCAAGGCTCTGGTTCATTGAGCTTCTGAGGTTGCAGTAATAATCCTAAATAAACAAATTTGTGGGCAACGTTGCTATTTTTTTTTCTTTTTTACTATTTTCACACACAGCGGGCAGTATTATTTTGGTATTATTTGGGGAGTAGGTGTTGTTGATAATACCCTGGAAAAGATAATTTAATTTTGTCATGATTCATATTTTGCCACAGTCAGAGATCTCTTTGTCAAATAACTTCTGTAGAAAAGTGCCATCACTTACATGATAGAGAGTCCCGAAGAACAAGCAGAAAGATGTGCAGGACTGAGCATGGCAAACAAGACAGCAAATTTGTAACTTCCCTACAGGATTGCCAGTGGCCTCTCCTTCCTTCTGCCTGCTGGCAGTGCCTCTCTCTGTTTCCTTTGAATATGCTCATGTCATGTAACACTGTTTTCAGTTTGCAAAAATAACAAAGGGACACACTGCAAGCTTTGGCTGTTGTTTTCTTGCTGGATAAGAGGTGCCAACAATGATGTACGTTTTGAACTCTTCATCAGTGTGGATACACCTGGGCATGTCAGGTCAGGCTAAGGTAACACCAAGACCTAGTGGCCTCATGTCCAATAGAGGAGCATTTTGAGTTATAAGACAAGCTTTAACCACAGGACTCTACAGAAGGCCGTAATGATAATGATATTAATTTGCAAACGTTTGTAATCTGGAATTAGAAGGACGCCTCTTCTGAAGGAAACCAAAAAGGTCGAACCTTTCAAGGACCTTTCAAAATACAGGGAAAATCCCAGTGGTCCAAATTGAAAGTCAGAATCAAATCCTTCTATTCCTTGTTCAGGACAAACTTCCCAATTAAAAAGGCTTGAAAAGTTGGATTTTTTTTTTTTCTATCTTGTGTAGTCTGGAACATGACCCACTTTCTAAAATTATTGTGGGGTTTTAATCACAGACTTGCAGATATAAGTCCCAAGAACTGAAACCACTGGCAAAAGACTTTGTATTACAAATTTTCTTCCTCTGATATTGGCAGGTTGTGGAGTTTAACTTTTTACCATAGGCTTATGCCTATCAGAATGTTAAGAATCTTCACATGGCCCACAATATGTAGGGCATCAGGAGCACATGGTTTTTGTTAAACAGGTTAAATGTGTGGGCTTGCACACAGCTGGGGGCACCTGAATGCAAGGCCAGGATGAACTTCAGTTTCAGTGAAGCACACCCTCCACACACAGAGGCATCCGAGGGGCTCTCAGAATGCAAAGTTCAGTGTTTTATGAACATGGCTAAAATATATTTTGTTTTCACAAAGACTTAATATTTTCCCCTCTTTTTACCTAGTTGGAACACACAGCTCTCTGTGGACATATGTAGCAGGTGGAGGAACAGAGGCAGGCAAACAGAGAAGGGAAGAACACGTGAGATAAACCAGTCTCAAGTAAATATGCCAAAATACTAAAATGTGAAAGAAAAAACAGTAGACTATAATTACTGGTGTACCATACAGGAAAACAGTCCCTCCCCTGCCTCCAACTGCAGATTTTCCCAACACCTCCTTAACTCCTCCAAAACAATCCAACATCAAAACAGCCTTCAACACTGTGGAAACAAACCATAAATCCTCACAGCAAAGACCTAAGCATTTTAGGAGTATTTCAAACTAATTGAAATTAATGGTACCTGTGCAACTGACTTTAGCTGATAAAAAATCAAGACCCCTCTGTAATTCTAATTAAAACTATAGTATGTTCTGATAATGGACAAATAAAGTTTTTGATTCTGGCCAAAGAACAATACCTCCCTCTAAGGGTCCAAGATGTTGTACACAAGAGACAAGTGAATCGTAGAGTATCCTGAGTTGGAAGGGACCCACAAAAATCACTGAGTACAACTCCTGGCCCTGCACAGGATAATCCCAAAAATCACACCATGTGCCTGAGAGCGTTGTTCAAATGCTTCTCGAACTCTGTCAGGCTTGGTGTTGTGACCACTTCCCTGGGGAGCCTGTTCCAGTGCCCAACCACCCTCTCTCTGGGTGAAGAACCTCTTTCTAATATCCAGCCTAGAACTCCCGTGACACAGCTTCATTCCATTTCCTCAGGTCCTGTCACTGGTCACCAGAGAGAAAAGATCAGTGAGAAATATTCATGAGTTACAACAGCAAGCCCTGTGCAATACTAAAATAGTTTAACATAATTTAACAATTTATAACAGGGCACAACAGAGCTAGTGGACACTGTGGAATGGGCCAAGACAGTTCTTGGTAGGCTGAGTGAGAAGTCTTTAATTTGGAGAGCTCAGATGTAGGGCTCGCTCCTGGGGAACAGTCCTGGGCACATTGAATTCACCAGCACACACTTGGCCCTTCAGTATGCCCAGTAACTCCAGTCCCAGTAACAGGGCGACAGCATAAACTTGATATGTAATAGAATTTCCTGGAGAAACAGTGGATTGGTTGTAAAAGAAATTAGAAATGACTGTCAGAAGTGCAGAACATTGTTGGTACGGTACATCCCTGACACACTATCCTGCAGGGAGCACAGAACTTCACCAGGAACTATAAAAAATACGCTGAACTGAGGTATGACGTACATGAGTCCCTGTACTGTGCCTGGCTGAGATGCAGTTAACTTTCTCTACAGCAGTCTGCATGCTGCTGTGTTTTAGATTTGCAGCTAAAAAAGTGTTGATAACACACCGCTGTTTCAGCTGCTGCAGAAGAGTGCTTCCACAGCACCCAGGCTTTTTTGTTTCCTGCTCTGTTCCCTCTGAGGGTTGTTTGGGGATGGGCAAGAGGCTGGGAGGAGACACAGCAAGGACAGATGGCCCCACCTGGCCAAAAGGTTAGTCCATACCATATAATGTCATGCTCAGCAATAAAAGTGGGGTAGGGAAAGAAGGGGGTGGGGAGCTTTGTCTTCCAAGGTGGACACTGCTCCGTGACTGGCTGGGCATCAGTCTGCCTTTGGGAAGTGGGGAATAGCCACCTTTGCCTCACTGGTTCTTGGTTTCTGTTGTAATTTTTTCCCTCTCTTTCTGTCACTTAATCAAGTCTTTATCTCAAGCAATGAGTTTCCTTGCTTTTGCTCTCCCTATATTCTCTTCCACCCTGCTGGGGGCTGGATAGGGATTAATCAAGTGTGTGGGAGTTTGGCAGCTGGCTGGGGTCAACCCACTACAGATACCTCCAATAAAAGATGTAGCTTTTGGAGACCTTTATCCCTCTTCGTTGCAACCTGTGTATTGCAGCATCTTTGTCTTAAGAAGCTACTGATTAAAATAATCAATCAAAAAAACTGATGTAGAAAATCCCTCTTTCCTGCTTTGGTCAAATCAGCCCATTTTTGTGCGGTTTTGGTCTCATGATATTCATTTGTGCAACGGAGATTTGAGGTGGAAAGCTTGCATAAATTTTACTGACACTGCATAGCAACTGGCTTGGTCTATCACAGCAAAACATTTCCAGGAAGTACTTACGCATTTCTGCAAACAGCTGCCTTCTTTCTGCCATGGTATTTCCTCTTTTCCCACAATCTTCAATCATTCTGGAAGACAAAATCATGTGAAAACATTAAGTATTATTCCCAGACTGAACATACGTACATAAGCATCCAAAACTGATCCCCAAGAACCTTAGAGGTTGACTGGTGCTCCACGTGTATCCGATGCCTTTTGCCAGCCTCTCTGTGGCGTGGTTCGTGGAGAACCTGGTCCTCAAACTGTCCTCCATTCCCTGGACTCTGCTTTCAAGCATTTGTTCCCCCCCCCCCGCCCCTCTCTCCCAAAGGCAGTGTTCAGTTTTTCTGCTTGATGTAACTAACTGGCTTACATAACACAAGCTCTGAAATTCATTTTAGGTTTTCTTAAATAAGGAATCCTCAGTTTAAATTATGTAAGAGAGAAGAAATCATAAAAGATTCGGATATTATTTTATAGTCCAGAAAACTATGTTGTAGCCAATTCTATGTGGAGGAGACAAAAAAAAAAAAACCAAACAACAAACAACAGCAACTAAATCTCTACTCCATAATGTAATACATGCTATTTACCCAAGCAAACACTCTCCCAATATTCATTCAAATTCAGGACAGTATATCTCTGATTAAATGAGCTTCAGAAAAAGGCTCAGAAGTAAGAATGTATTTTCCTTCAGTTTTAAGATGAAAAAAAATCTTTGAAATATTTTGAAGAGCACTACTGCTGGATAGAGCATAGAGAAAAACAACAGCTTCTCTCACAGCCAGCATTCAAACCATAAGACTAAAGCCTTCAGAGTAAAGATAAACATCTTTAGCAGCACTCAAAAAATTAAAACTAGTGTCAGCATCACCACTTCCTATGGGTAATTACCCTGTCGAACCAATATCCTTTCCTGCCTGCCAAGTCTGGTTAGGGCTTCTGACCTGCATTTTAATCTACATCCTCATGTCAAGTAGACTGTGTAAAATAACATCAGACTACCTAGGTTATAAAAGAGATGTTCTGTAGAAGCCTGCAATCAAAAACATTGCACCATATCCCATAGCAAACCTCCATACGTATACAACAAGAAGGATAAAAGTACTGGATGCTGAAGTCTACCATCACCAAAGAACTCAAGATAGAAAACCAGTTTCCTTTTATTTCTCAAAGACAGAAGGGCAATCATGTAAGAAGTGTTTTGTTGTGTGGGTTTTTTTTTTTTCCTTTTCAAAATGCACTGTTCAAATGAAGTGGTGGTACATTATAATTGCCTTTTCCAAACAGCCTATTCAATTCTCAGAGTACTGATAAAGCCTCAGCTGAAGTGCTATCTATAGTGGACATTTTGTGATGTGAGCAGCAGTCCCACCAGGAAGTGAACAAAGGGTATGGATGCAGCCTCTCTGCAGGGATATTCAAGTTCACCCGTATGCTCTCGTTTGTCTGGGAGTGACAGGGATGTGTGCACATGGCATTAAGCCTGAGCTAGTATGTGCTCCCTTTCTGCAGAGACAACAGCTCCCAGCACAGTGCTTCTCAGCGTGGTCACACAGCCTCTGATCTGGAGGGAGCTGGTGGCTTGCTAGCTTGGAGGTGTCAGAGAAAACTCAAACTTCCCTGCAAAATGAGATACCCTCAAGATATGCCAGGCCCAACCAGCACCTTAACTGGACAGCAAGAAGTAATTATCTTTTTTACGTGAATCAGCCTTCAATCTCTGCCCATAAAAGATTAAAAGCTATATAATTCCACTAACCATGGTTTGAGTTCCCTGCTCCTTTCTGTTTCTAATGAAACTCATAGTAGGAGACAAATTTGCCATGGGAAATGACCAGATCTTGTAGGACAGGTGGGTTAATAAAGCCCTTTGAAAAGATAGCATCTTTTACTAGGCAGGGCAGCTGAGTGAATACTTCAGAACAAACACAATTTTTGATTAATATTTATTGTTTGTAGAGTTATAGACCATCATAATTTTCTCTGACTTCTCCTATATTCAGCAGTTTTCCACAAACAATGTGCAACTTGTTTTCAGACCACACACTACTTGTGTTATTTGACCAAGATTGGGTTAATTTGATTTTGGTACACAGATGACATCATCCATTTCTTGACACAACTGACACTTAAATCTTACAGATTTTTCTCCAGTTAATAATTTGCTGTTTTCATTCCAATGTTCTCTTAACATTTGTGAAGTAATTACTGGTCTCAGAGTGATTGCTGCAAATTTTATCGAAAACATAAGGGGTGCAACTCTATTCTCACTTCCCTCATATTGCTACCTGAAGAAAAATATTCCTTAGCTATTGCTTTTAAATATCTTGCAGAGCATGGAATGTACCTCACCTGTGACCTTATTCACCATGCAGAAGAATCTTCCCAGTCAAAATTATGCATCTAAAAGTATTTTTCAAATCGTGCAAATTGTACAGTATGTTTTCCACTTCCTTCAGAAAGCCTGTTCTAAAAGTGTCCCTTTTAGTGGGGGGAAAAATAATAACTCTTTAACTGGTTTTCTGTTTTCTGCAATTCATCCTCCCTTTACTTTTACTGTTTATATCTCCTCATATAAAAATGTTCCCTGGACCTGATCATCATTTTTCAGAATGTCCCATTATCTTCTGAAATTGAATCACCCTTTTCACTGCTGGGGCTTATGGGGATTACCAGGTCTGACAAATAACTTTACATTTATAAACACACAACTCAGGCTTCCTTGGAGAAGGAAGGAACTTCATATTTATGTTTTTAGGACTCTTCTTGCACTAGATATTTTGCAGATTTTAAAATAGCCTTCACCCCAAATGACAACCCTAAAATTCTCTGTAACAGGATAAATGCCATTAGGCTAATGAGAACATTAGTGGTGGCAGTATTTTCAGACAGATACAGTCTATCCCTCTTTCCTATCTTTTCCTGATAGAAGAGAAGTGATAGATGATGCTCATCTACCAAAGTATTGGTACTTCTGAGTCGCCACTGACAGGAATTCACTCAACTCTGTCTTCCAAGCTTTTCAAACGCATTTTTAACTCTAGAATGTGCCACAGCCCAGGCTCAATTGATGCCATTGTCAAGGTGCAGGGCATTTCCCTTTTCAGCCTTGTTTCCTGTGGCCCAGCTCACAGGTACACAGCTCTGCTCTTCACCTCAGATTACAGACTCCTGCTCTGAGCCCATGACGTGCTCACCTCAGTCCCTGGGGCTGGCCCTGAGCTAAGTGACTACAGTCATCTTCCAATATTTCTCATTTTGCTCACAGCACATGTCCCATCACAGAAAAAAAAGTACAATTTGTTCTACACGGGAGAACAGCAAATCACAAAGCAAACTTTAATGTGCTTTACAAAACAGAATAAATTTCCAGAGACATAATATTGAAAAATATTAATTAACGTATGCATTTCTCATAGTAGGGATTAGATTATATTTGTCTTCCATGGATTCCTTTCACTATGTTTTTCCCTTCACTTTTCTTCCCAGGAAATAGCTCCTCCACTGCAGGTAAGGAGAACACCTATTGTGCATCTAATTAAAATTCTAGTCACAAGCTAATTAGTAAGGTGCCAATTAGCATGATATTAAAGCTTTAATATATTACAGACATTCCAAAGCAGAAATCATTCCAAGCATGAGGTTTCCAGCATCTGAAAAAGATACTGTGAATGTTCCATTTTTACCCATGTTTCAAGCTGAAAACTTTTATGACATTAGTAGTGTTAGAAAGAATAAAAAAAGAAAGAATATAGTTTGATTGGAACTATTTTGACTATAATTTAATCTTCATGCTTACCAGTATCAGAAGCATAATTGGTCTATTTTTTAATATAGTTTTCTGGCTTATAAAATGTGGGTGGGAATATCATATAATATGCATAAGGTGAGAACTAATGCCTAATTTATCATTCCTGTCCTGTTGTGCGGCTTGGATTATGAGCACTGCAATAATCTCTCTCACAAATAAGTGTTTTTCTTGTTTTAGTATTTATAGGGTAAATAATGTATTTTATTAAACTCCACTGTATGTCATTCTTTTCATAAATAGTATATTTCCATTACATTTCCATTTATTGAGCTATGTCTGTGCATGATAAAAGGAATGCATGCTACATTTAAATTATCAGCTCCAAAAAACCAATCTGTCCTGGTTTAGGCTAGAATAGAGTTAATTTTATTCCTAGTAGCTGGTACACTGCTGTGTTTTGGATTCAGTCTGAGAATACGTCGATAACACACTGATGTTTTAGTTGTTGCTAAGTAGTGCTTACCCTAAGTCAAGGACTTTTCAGAGTCCCAGGCTCTGCCAGTGAGCAGGTGAACACATGACTGTAAGGGAGCAAGGAAAGGACAGCTGACCTGAACTGGCCAAAGGGATATTCCACACCATGGAGCATCATGCCCAGTACATAAACTGGGGGCAACTGGCCAGGAGGTGCCCATCACTGCTCGGGGATGGGCTGGGCATCGGTCTGTGGGTGGTGTGAGCAACTGTATTGGGCATCACTTATTTATCTTGGGTTGTGTTCCTTTCTCTGTCTCATTATTCTTACCTCTTTCTATCCCACTATTATTATTATTAGGTTTTGCTTTGTTTTAATTATTGTTTTTATCTCAATCCATGAGTCCACTTTTTTTTTTCCTGATTCTTTTTTTTCCTGATTCCTGCCACTGGGAGTGGGGCTGGTGGTGGAATAAGCGAGCAGTTGCATGTGACTTGGTTACCAGCTGGGTTAAAGCACCACACCATCAAAGGAGCAGTTGCCTATATACCTGGAGAGGGCACTCCCCTCTGGAGAGCCCCACACACGTCCCAGGAGACTCAAAAATTCCTGACCTGACATGCGCACACGCAGTTTGATGGGTCTGAGAGGAGCCACCCCATTAGCACTTCCACAAATCCCCATCCCGTTTGTCTGTGACAGACGAAGTGCCCCAGGGAGGCAGGATGCACGCCAGTGAGGAAAACTGCCCACTGAAATTGATTAATTCTGGCATGAAAAATTTATCAAGTCCCATGTGATGGTTGTGACGCAGCCGACGGTTTGAAAAAAGAGGCTCCGAATCCTGGCCAGTGACACTTCTGACAGTCTTTCAGGCTGAATAAAAGTTGTTTTTCTGTCGAAGCAGGCACAGAGGAAAAAGAGAAACACTTCTCTCTGCCCCAGTCTTGTCCAGCTGAGCGTGCTGGGGCTCTGCAGTTCTTGGGAGCGTTTTGGGACCCAACTTCCAGCCAGAAGTTTTGCACCACAAGACTGGTAAGTCCAACAGTGAGGATCCTGAAATCACTTTTGGAAAGAGTACCACCATTAGGTAGAAAATATCAACCAGGATCAAGCATCCTTTATCCGAGCAGTCAGTATTTCTCTAGCGAGGAAATCTCAAACTCCTGATACAGAAGCTATTTTTGATTCCATGAAAGGATATTCAATTCGGTATCTCTGGGAATTAGAAGCATTAGGATGCAGAGACATGTGTGGTTTCTCAGTGGCTATTTTTTATGCTGTTGACAAATCTGATGCTATTTTCTATGCAGCTGGACAATATTTAAACCCAGCTTTGAGCAGACAACAGTACCATTTTTCAACAGCACAGGCTTCTTGTCTGCCATTGCTCAGGACAGTTTTATCAAAATGCCCTCCATACACAACAAACTGCTGTTTCTTTTCAGGATTTACCAGCATCAGAAATTTGGATTTATGAAAATGAATGAGCCTGCTAGGGTCTATCTAACACAGCAACTTTATGAGGAACTTAAAAGCTGTAGTCAACAGCTAGGATTCTGTTCATGCAGGATTTGTGGCAATATGAGAGAGGAGATTTTCCACTGTCTTTATTTTCTCCTGTTTTCTCCAAATTCAGCCATGTTAGGTAGATTCTGCTCAGCAAACCAGAACAGTTATGGTTGCTTATTTCAAAGTGAATTCGGACTGGAGAACAGTGAGTTAAAAGGGACAGTGAGTGCTGGCTAAAACCATATTTCTGACGTCACCAACCTCAGCAGTCCTTGCAGTTAATAATAAAAATCCTGAAGGGCCATTTCAGAGCCCTCTTCCCCTTAATGGATTTATTGGTGCCTTATGAATGTCTTGTTCCACATGTTCTAATGAAGCAAGTCCCTAATAGGCCTCTCTCAGCTTTACATTCCAGGACTAATCTTTGGCACTGTAATAAAATTGGTCAATGCTCTTTCCCGAGGCTAGCTGTAATTGCATTGCACTTACAAAGTGTGCTTGTATTTTATCTAGATGAGATTTTTACAGTGAAGAAAGAAAACAAAAGCTGTTGCTAAGTTCATCTCCAACAGGAGTCTCAGCAAGTCTGACTCTTCACATTGTTGCTGTATATTTCAATTTTAATACCACCAAAAGAGTTGAATTTCTGTCTTGATTTATTCCTTTAGTGAAATGTAGTTTTGTTTTTAAGAAATAATTTTCCAACATATTTTTCATCAGATCCCCTTTTGGGAGTACTGTATCCTTAGTGGGAAACTGTCAAAAATGCCTAATAAGGCACCCACTGCAACTCATTTCCATAACATGCAGTCTTCAAGGAAGTTTGAATGCTATGCAAATCTTATCTCTCAGGTCTAAAAAACAAGTGTGAAGAGATTAATCACTTTCAAAAAAAAACCCAAAAAAGTGTAATTTTGTGACAGAACATGTGAGAGTCAAAATAAACTAATTTCATATTTCATTTAATTTCATACTGTATGGAATCAGCACTTTACTAGAGGATGCCATGACAAAGGAACCATCAGTTGTTTTCCACGTGCACTAGGCATTATCAAGTTTAGGAATTCAAAATGTTCCTAACTAGGCCAAAATATATATACCAAAATCCTTATTTTCCTTCTTTTCATAGGTACTTGTATAGTATAATTTCCAGCTTTTCTCTGCAACATGAAGAAGAACTTCTCTTAGAGAATCTTACTACTGCAGACATGAAAGACACTTAAGAAAATGAGTACTTGACACTTAAAAAATGCATATGAAAGTTTAAAAACCTGTCTTACAGGCATTGCTTAGATAAATTTTTCTAGCCATGCTCTTTTTGAGTCAGCCTTCCTGACACTACAAGAATCTACTTGATTGGATGAAATATGGAAAGAAAGCTAATGTTCAGTGCTTCAAATATGTTTTCATCTTTTGAGAGCATAAGATTATCCAATAAAATAATTCTGGCCACCTCCAAAAAACTTTTCTCCAGGGTTACACTGCTATCATTTCTAATAAACATTAGGGATTGATTCCAGTTAAAAGCTACTACATTTAAATGCAGTGTTTCAAAGTTCTATTCAAATGCGATTAAAAACTTATATTTTGTCTAAATTTTATTAAATATTTAAAAACAATAAAGAAGATGCTGATTTCCTTTGAATACCACATTTCAGAGTCTTAATTCAACTAATGGATAGTTAGAAATAACTTCCACTGACAGTAATTTCTTTTTTGTTACACTCAAAACACATTCAGGAAAAGAAGAAGCCCCCAAAACTCAAACATAAAAGCTGGCAATATACAATACCAAATCTGATTTTTCTGATGTGTGAATATCTTTATGGAGTTTTCCCATGAACTCATTTTGGAGCTGGATTTCACTGAAATTATAGTTTTTCCTTCAAAATACATATTTTGAATACTATTTTTCCAAAAGCCAAGATCAATAAAGAACTGATGACCTCTGAACACTTAAATTTGCAATTCTACTTCTGTTGGTTGGAGAAGGCGTAATTGACAGAGAAAACTGTAATGAAACTCAAGGGATAAAAAATTATAAGGACATTATCACAGGAAGCATTTAATTGAGATTCTGATACTTTGGTAGTCTGGTCCTCTTTCTTCTTTATTTGCCGTTGTAGAAGCAAAAAGGAGGTTGCAGGATTTCAAATATAATTAAACTCCTACTTAGTCAAAGGGATCTTTCAGTTCTTCTTGTGCTGCCATAATTAAACACAAATTCATTTGAGAGTAAGCTGTCAGTGATACAATTGTGTTAGGAAGCATTTCCTGGCTTCTGCCAATTTTCATAATACAAGTTGTCAGTTTTGGTAAATACAGATTTGATGATTATTTGCTATAGGACAGTAGGTACTTTCATGTCCTCAGAATTACAAAACAAACTAAATAAACCAAATGGTAGCTGCAGGAGAAAATGCATTCCTAGGCAGTTGAAATTGTTAAGATCCTTTGCATGTACTGGGAAAATCTCACTAAAATTAAGTACTGTGCATAGTCAAACAAATTAGTCAATAGAAAGGTTACTGGCTTTTGTAACCTTACCTAATGAAAAGTTTTGGCACCCAAACAATTAATGCAATAGCCACTGATCCAGAGAAGTTGAAAAAAATCTTATCAGCTACAAAGAGTTTTCCATTATACAACTGACAACCAAGAACTATTTAAGCTTTTTTATCTTTGTGCCTGAAACAGATGCCTTTGGGTTTTTTTCACTTTTCAATTTTCTGAAATGTTAAAACAAATAGATTTATAGAAAAGTCTGAACTGTATCTAAACACAGCTAAAAAGAAGAATCTTTAAAAACAATCCTGTGGAAATCCAAGTCCCTCCACATCTATTTGCCAGAAAGGTAGGAAATAAATTACAAATGAAAGAATGATGAGGCACTGATGAAATTGTTCACATACACTCTTTCATAGTGGTAGCTGTTAATTTGTCTTGAAGCTCAGTGAGAGCAGGCACTAAGACAGAACAATGGCACTAGGATGGGAATTAAGGCATTCAGGATCATATTTGGGTTAAGTATATACCTTCTGAGACAAAGAAAGCTTTGATTACTGTGCCTGTATGAATCTCACGCAGAGAGAAATCAGATCCTTAATGCAAGTAGGAGCAAGCCTCCAGGCTGATCTAATTAATATCTGAAGAAGGCATTTCTAGCAATTAGCTGCTGTCAGGGCATAAGGAAATATAAGATTTTATCTTTTTTACCTGGCCATATCCCATCCATAAATGGCCTGATGATCTGGGTAAGAGGGATACAACTTGATTGGTTTGGTGGCTGCATTCAAATAAAGATGTTTTAAAAGCAGATGTCAACTTACTAACTTTAATTCTGTTTTCAAGTACCAAATCTCATTGAAGGTCACACCTCTTTTTCTCTAATTTTGTGGTGGAAAAAGAAGTTTCACCTGCATTGTTAAAATGCTTTCACTAGGCAGCCTTACTTATAATAAAGTTCAATCCTCAAGATACTCAGTTAAGATACTAGCTCTCCAAAAGTCAGAATGATTGAAATCAGGGTCTGTACATTCTTGTCCCATAACTGCCTGCCTGCATACCCATGAATAACCACACAAGCAGTACAGCAACAGTCTTTATACACAGCAGAAACAGAACAGGTAGACTGGCAGTACCATGTGATAACAGAAGAATCAGTAGAAAAAAACAGCAATGAGATGTCTAAATTGGTATAAAACTTAAATGACAAAAAATTACAGGTCAATACAATAATTTCTGAGTCTTCTAATGATGAATACATAGAAAACACATAGTCAGATGGGCTCCAGTTCAACAAAAGCTTTCTTTAATCTGTTCTTATCCTGCAAAACCTTCACATACACACTGAACCCAAAGCATATGCTTGAATTCCATTGTGATGACCGTACTCAGCTGAAGAGGAATGGGCTGCTGAACTGTGCTCAGAGGTTTTCTATTCAGTTCTTAATAAATGTCTAACAAAAAAGGACAGCCTACAAACAGTAAGTTACATAAAAGGGAATGTACTTGGAAATGGCACTTCAAGGAGGAGTCAGAGTATCTCCCAATAAAGATTAGCTTTAGTCACGTAACAGAGAACATAGCTCCTCTGCATGTGATGTGGAAGTTTACAGAGTCTGAGGTCACTTTGAAAGCAAAACGAATTAAAGAATTAAAGAGAAGGGCATTAAGAAACAGAAGAATCTTTCACCCCTTCATCCTTCTCTTCATTATTTGGATGTATATTGAGATGCTATTCATGACACTCTTATAAAAGTAAATTATTTGTTCCAGTTCCTACATTACTGGTTATTCCTAAAGTATCCCACCACAAAAGTTAGCGGAAGCTTTTCTTTTCCAAAACTGCCTTTGATGCAAGTGTAGTCTGTGTCTTTGCCTCCCAGCAAATTTAAGCCTCCCTTTGCTGGAGTACTCTCATAGAATATTATCATACACTTTCACATTAGTCTAGCTAATTTATTTCAGTGATTAAAAAGGTGCAGTTATTAACCAGGAGCAGAAATTTTTGCAAAACTACCCTTTTAATAAATAGCAAGTTAGGCATCTTATGTCCTCACTAGAACATCAGTATGTTAGACCTAAGGCTGTGGAGGGCTGTAATAACTTAAAACAACTCAAGAAAAAACCCCACCCTTATTTCAACAGGTAAAGGACAACAGGAAATGAAAGCAAATGCAAACAACAACAAAAAAAATGGACAGCTTGATATGCACTATCAGCTACTTTATTTTCTCAAATAAAAAACCTAATACAAAAAATTACTTTTAACCTAATTAAAAACTGACATTATTTTATTAGGCAATATCATTATTACAATAGCATACAGAAGAAAATGAAATACAATATAATTACGTAGCAAATAGTCTCATATACTAAGCCAGAACAGAAAGCTAATGCTTGAAATATTGAATTCAAAGATAATGGCTGGTGATGCTTGTAAATGGACACAACAGAAACAGGCTGCTACATATGATTCATTCATCTGGGTCTCTCCTCTCAGATATGCACATTACCTCTAACACTGGTTGGACCCTGCTAAACTCGAGTTAGTGTTGTATATGCTTGAGGAGGAACATTTTTAATACAACAGTATCAATTATAGTGCAAAACAACATTTAGATTATAAAAATCCCTCCAACACTGCATAAACACTTCAGCTAGTAGAAATGGGCTTGTAAGCAGACTCTTGTCTGGAGAAATTTCAGTGCCCTGAATTTACCTCTCCCATGGCAAGAAGGGAATATGAAGAAAGCCAAGGGGAGCACATTAAAGCCCAGAAGAAGCACATCTAAGCAGGCTGGCACTTATGGATGCAAAGAATCCTGATGTGCTTTTAAATCCCCAAATGGTTGTTTAAAAGATTTTTCTTCATGTAAAATGAAGTAGATCACTTCTTAGAAACACTCATCTAAGGGTAGTCAAGACAGAAGACACAGTCCTTCCTACACAAGCATTACTCTAGTATGCACACGATGCATCAACTTTTGTGGAGAGATGACATTTGTATAATTAACAACAGGAAATAAGAGGTGCCAAAAGAGGCAAGACACCGTCACACAGCACTTTATGTCTGTATGTCACGTTCCCCCAAAGACTAAATGTCCTCAAACTAATTTTTCAACACCTCCTTCCTTTGAAAAGATCTCATTTTTCTTCTAACACAACACAGTAGTTCTAGGAGAACACCTCAAAATCCACTCCAGGGAGAAACTCAATCACTGAACTACAAGTTGTAAAGGTGACATTCCCAAGATCCACTGCACTTAAAGAGTTACTTCACAAAGACTTTCACAGTCACCAAAACTCAACAGACATCACCAATGAGGAAGCCTCACAGCTGGCAGGAGAAGAGGAAGGGGTGGTCAATGTGAAGGCACAGAGACATCCTAAAGAAAAGCATGGGGCACTAAGGCCTCCAGCAGCTTGCAAGACATGATATATGCTTGGACAGAGAATAACAATGCAAACTGTTACAAGCCAATTTTTATGTGAAATGTGTTGGTTCTGAGCAGATAAAACACTTTACAGATGCTTTCAGTATGAAGCACTGACCACACACAGCCACGTACAACAGCAGCCCAGTGCCCAAGTATTCGTGGCTGCTGCACCTGCCACCACCAGGCCACCAGCCTGCTCCAGAGAGCAACAGACACTGGCTCTGAGGAGAAACCCCTGAAAGTTACCAGGGCCACACCACTGCCCGGACAAAGCCATCTCCAATTCGATCCTGTTGGTAAGTGGAAACAACCCTTAAATTGGTCCAGAGGCATCTAAATTGAAGGCGTTTGAGTTGGTAATAAGCAGATTTGAGCTAAGCTGGTTAATGATATTTGCAAACAAGAGTAAGTACATTCGCACCTCAGGTGTCATTTGCTCAATTCTGAGACCATGTCTAATATTCTTCTGGGTATTCTGGCAAGAAAGCAGCAGTGTATTTTTGGTCTGCCTTATCAAATACATCACATCAGAGTAGGAAGCAAGAGACCTTCTCCTTCTGTTTGGCTCTGGTTCAACTACACTCAACTATTACATTCTAGTTTAGGCACCAAGCTGTCTGGAAGCCATTGACAGAGTGGAAGGAGAGAGGCGAAGAGATGGGAAAACATTCAGAGGACTGAGACTGGAGAGTCTGATTTCTGGGTAGAGAATAACATCACATCTATACAGTTTTGTTAAATGCTTATGAGTTGGGAATAAAACAGTTATGTGCTGTTCCCATTGAGGAGAGAATTATAAGGTGTGATATACAGGGTTTAATTAGGAATAACAGGAACAATATTTAAACACAGAAAACGTCTGATCTCAACAGGGGAACTCTGAAGTGAAAGATGTATGAGGCTGTAGACAGTCTCTCAAGAGATATGGTGAATGCCCTACAGACTGCGGCTTTTAAAACTATCCCAATAAATCTTTTGAAACATATATTGCAGGCCCAATGCTATTTTCAATGAGGTGAAATGGAGACTCCAGACGTATTTCTGGATGAGAATCTCAGTGGTATAAAATAACATGTAGTAGGGTTTTATCAGCAGAAGCTCATCTTGCATTCCTCACTTGTGGCTATTTTTTTTTTCCTCCTACATATTTCATAATTTAGTTTCCTAAACACAGAATGTTCAAAACAGACTATTTCAGAAGCCACATCCCACTCCCCCATTGCTCTTTCTGCCTTCACAATTACCTTTGTTTTGTCCCTTCTCACCCAAATCATCCATTTGCCTCTACTGACTTGTGATTTCTCAGACTTCCCCTGTTTTAGATCACAGAGTTGTGATGTCCAACAGCAGAGTGCTCAGTGACAGCTTATCCACTTTGCTTATTGCCTTAGTCCTGTGAATGTTAAATGGAGAGCAAAGGAAGGGAGCAAACCATGCTGCTGGATTTTGGGCACTGGGCTCATATCTCCCTTGTGTTAAAGAGATGCCAAAGGCTGACACATGAAAAATACAGAAAAATTGGCAAAATCCCATTTCACCTGTGGCTGAGATGACAGTAACACCCTACACACCAGTGAAGTGCATTAAAGAGGTAAGCTGGCTGTGAGCAGTGTTAAGAGCTGTTAGGAAGCAGCCCCTCCCTTAGAAAAGGAGGCTGGCAAAGCCTTTTGGCACAAGTGCCTCCTCAGGTGTTCTTCACCTGCTACTAGAAGTGCTGCTGGGCAACCTTTTTGGACTAAATTAGCTGGTACTTAACTGATGCAGGAAGGCTGACAACAGGCCCAGAAAATACTTTCCAAGCATTACCTGAACAACTGATTTTCAGCTCAAAAATTTCCTCTTCCAAGCCCTGGAGAGACAAAAGATCATTCTGTCTTCTCAATCCATTGCTTATTGACTCAGGTTATCAGTTATCTCAACTGATTTCAGCCCTTCTAATACCTGCATTTCACTACAGATGCCCAGAGGCAAAGGGTACTTAGGCATTAGAGGTGTGAATTCATTTCCAGAGGCACTGAAACAGATTTAACAAAATCCATTGGGTAAATATTTAGCTGCAGGCTTGGTTTTAAGCAACCCTGTGAAATTGTGTTTTACAACACAAATGAATGGAAAAGGGGACTCGAGAAAGAGTCAGAGAGGCAGATTTTTCCCAGTTGCTTACAATTTTTTTTTTTCTTTACCATTTTGGCACTCAGTCCTACTTTCAGAGCAGCTAGCAAACACCTCTGCTGCAGAGAGTAGAAATATTTGGCAAAGGCCTTTTGGTAGAGTCCCTTGCATACACCTCTTTATTCTGCAGGTGAGGAGAAACACTGAAAGGATTCCCAATGGCAATCTCCAGCACCAGGAGGTCTGTTTATATCAAATGCTAGTCATTCCTCAATATTATCCTCACTATTTGAGGCTGTACTCTCTAATGGACAGCATTACAGAGATTTGGGGGAGGTAGAAAAGCATTACAGGGTAACACTTCTGCAGGTAGCATTTGTAGTTAGTCCTATGAGCTGGCTACACCAGCAGGGCTTCCCAGAGCAGAAGCCCCAAAGGGTCCATGAGAAACCAGGATGCCAATCCTACTCCACATAGCAGAAACGCTGGAAGTCGTTCAAAAATGCAGTTTCTGATAGAGTCAGTCAGCCTGCGAAGGTTTCAACATAGCAGTCATGGACCTATAAATAACCTGACAGCATTAATAAGGTCAAAATAATGAGGGGAAATAATGAAAAGAAACAATACAGGATCCCTTCAAACTTTCATCTAAGATCTTGCTTTTTTGATAATCATGCTAGCTATGTAAGGAACATACTCAAGGTTGAGACACAAATAACTAAACTTCATTGGATCATTTCAGAATAATCTACTGAAATTGTTCTGACTGAAACAATGCCACTTTCTTGAGGGGGACATTAGAAAATATTTAAAAACTTACAAGTTTTTAAGATTATATATTTATAAAACTGTAAAAATACATACACATAAAAATGATAAACTAGTGCACTTAAAAGAGTTGGAGAATCAACATTTTTAAGCCCCTGGAAGTTGCTCAATCTGTCAGCAACAGTTTGTAACATCAGGTGAATTCTTGAACACTGACAAAAACTCAGATACTGGAACAGTTCTAGGTGAGCTACTTTTAAAAAGAAGAATATTGAGCACCAAATCCAATGCTTCACATGTGAATGCTTTCTGTTCACCTCTGAAATCTCAACAGAAAAGCTAGGCACAAACATTTTTAAAAAACCAGCACCATATCCAACTTGAATATTGTATTTGCTAGGATCAAAATGACACATCATATAATCTTTGTCCTGACTGCTCAGTCCTTGACATGGCAGAGGATTAGAAAAACAATGAATACAGTACTCTTTCAAATGTCTAAAGGAAAGATATTTCCATTCTCCTCGTGCACACCAAACAAACAGTGATCACATCTGTACACATTTTGTTACATCAGGATAAAAAAGTGTTCTTTTTATATTTTTTTCCCTAGTATTACAAACACTGACTGCAAAACAGGTAACACCCGAATGTTTATGGAATAGAAAACCTTTTAAAATTAAACTTTTTAAGCTTCCCACAGGCAACACCTACTCAGAATAATCTTTTCTTCTGTACTTCTATGCATGAAAACAATTTTTATATACATTTTCTATCCTTCCAGGCAAAATACAGCCTCTGGACCATCTCTGACCTGATACAAAGGATTTTTCTTGTGCCTGAAGTCACAAAGCATCGAACACAAACTTCAGTATATGCATCAATTTATGCTGATATTTATGGGGGAAAAGTACAGATTTGGAAAGAAAGGGACCTTAATATATACTTTTAATCCTTTTTACAGGGTGACTTTAAAAAAGAAAAATGTCTTTTTTCATTTTTTTTTCCCCCTCCATAAACAATTCTCCTGTATTTCATGCAGGTAATTGTATGGCAAAGTAAATGTTAGTTCTTTAAAAGAAAGGATTTAGGTTTCTTCAGAAGCTGAGACAAAGTTTTGCCTGAATGATGAAGAGCAGGCACTTAGAGAGATTTGCATCTGACGGCTCCTAGCTAGACTTACCATGAGTTCTCGAGCAAAATATTGTGGTGAACTTCTCTTGTCTGGAACAAACACTGAATTTCATTTTGAAAACGTGGCATCCTTGTACAACCCCTGCTTCTCCCTTGAAGATGTCCATTGTAAAATGCAATAGTACATGCTCTATTCCTTGCAGGCCCCCAGGTAATCTCCCTCAGCATCAACACCTGGGACAAGACAGACGTAACACTGCTCCTCTAATTTCTGCCACAGAGACAAAGGGCAAAATTAACATCTCTCCATAGAAACAAACACTTCTAAAAGTCAGAAGCCATTTACTCTGAGTATTGCTATCTCTTAGCTTGCTGTAGACTTACTCCCTTGAGCTGATATCCAACACAAGCGGCTACAACAATCTCCTTTCACAAATGCAGCCTGCACAACGTCTTACGGAGAACGTCTTGTGCAGAACTCAAAGCCCCAGTAAACATGTCTAAAATCTCTCCCCTTAACAGTGGGCACTGAAGCCTGTTGAAATCTACCTGGAGTTTTTTGCTGCAGCCCTGTCAAGTGAAATACCCTCTTGTTTGTGGACGAAAGGCACTGGCTGACGTTTGCAGCCATGCTTGGCCTGCACTGACTGATGCTTCTCCGCTGCCGGCGCGCCAACTTTCCTACAGGTCGGGAACTTTTAAGTGGCTCTTCTCCAGCACGGTACATTTGGAGTAAAAAAAAAGGGAATAGAAAGGGTGCATACATCTGCAAGTGAAAAAAAATCTTCGCTATAAATACAGAGTTTAATCTCAGTTCCACTTAAATCAATGGAAAGGCTTTCAATTACTTCAATGACAATGAAGTCAATTTTGCTGGGATTTTACCTATGTTTAATTTTAGCCATAACAACTTGTGTTTTCAAAAGTAACCTGTGATTTAGGATACCTCTATTTCTGGATATATTATAAGATGTGCATTAGATGTCCACTTTCACAGAAGAAGAGTTCTCATTCTGTCCCAAAAGATCAAGCTGGGCAATGAAAATAAACATCATGCTTCGAAAACAGACTCGTATCTGTATGTTTGTTTATTTTGTAGTGTTGCAGTGTTAAAATTAGAATGCTGCAAGGTTAAATTGTAATGTGATCAGATTCAAAATCAAGGGGGAGCCAAGACAAAAGAACAGCAACATCAGAAATAACAACTGATAAGTGATGAATGACGGCAATGTGGGGATCAACAATCACTTCTGCTCTTTAGTCACTGCGAGGTTCTCAATGAAAAAGGTGGCATTTGTTACAAACCACAGGATCTGGTTCATCCTGGAGTGGCAGATGTGAAACTGCCACTGATCGAGACTGTATACAACATTTTATCAGCTCATTTTTTTTCCACATCTTTATCCACTTTATTAACTTTGGATTTAAAAGAATATGTTGTTTTTACAAAAATAGGAAAGTAACTTAATGACCTTGGGGTAATAATTTCAGTCACTGATTCCAGTGCAGGCATTTCAGCTAAACAGAAAATGTAAAACTTTTTTTTTTTACAAACTGGTGAGATCATTGTAATGTTGTCCTTATGCTATTTACAACATTTTATTATCCTGGTTTTAGTCGGAATTCAAAATACAGTTATGTGAACTTAGCAAAAGGGAACAAAAGCACCTTCTGCTCTTTGTCTCACTATTTTCAGATCTGTAGCTGTTCTCTACATCGCCAAGTCAAACCCCAACCCAAAAAAAAATTTTCTCAACTAATTGCACTGGTGGACTGCTGAAAAAGCTTCTTATTTCCTAGGCTTTAAAAAGACAAATGAGAACAGAATAGCCTGGCTACATTCTGAATTGGCTTTCTGGAAGGATTTCTTTGAACTTCACCCAAAACTTAAGGGCCTGGGATGTTCTCCCATTCAAAATACACTTCTGAACTGCAAGAGCTATTTCTGCACCTACCTGATACATTCTCTGCCTTATAAAGAAAGGACTCCTACAATTCCAGTGGTTTAAAATGACATCTCTCTCTCCATGCAGCTCAGTTAAATGTGCTGAGATGAGTCCCTTGTTAACTGAGAGCGAGCAGAGAGCAGGCTGGGAAAAAAGCCCTGCAAAGAACATGCTTCACTGTTAGTCATACACAGTCCACATGGGTGGAGTTACAACCTCTCCTGCAAGGAATACTCCCCATGCCTGCAACCTCCCAGACCCACTGCAAACCTAAGCTGGTGATACTCCAGCTCACAGGAATCTGCCTCACTCCTTCTCCCAGATGGGTGTGCTTGATGGTTTGATGGCACAAAGTTTCCTGTTGCAGCCAGCTCTGTTTGCTTAAAAACCATTAGAAGGTCCCTTGTGCCAGAATAATTACACTTAGGCTCTTAAAAACCAAAACCTGACCCAAAATGAATAATTATTTAATTCTGCTTTTAGTCTTTTAGGTTATTTATGTGATTTACAGACTTTTACATTACCGATGCGGAGAAAAAAACCCCCTACAAATGGCTAGCTTAAAACCTACTCCTTCTTTAGATTCTAATCATGGTTCAGGATTACTCCATTTTCCTGCATTTAATGTATCACTGTAATAAATTCACTCTGCAAAGGAGATTCAGCCTTGAGGTGCAGCAACAACATGAAAAAGAAGGCATGCCAGGAGCTGGTTTTATAACCCTACACATGGTGCAGCTCTAAGAAGAGGTTTCTTCTTTCCCAAGCAGGCAGTGCCCTGTCTCTGTGCTCACAATTCCCCATCATCACTTTCTGTCATTCACCCACAGATTTTCCTTTCCAAAGATCATTGTTAAGTGTTCAAGGTGCAGAGACCACCATTGTTCCCCTGTAACACATTATCTTGGCAGTTAGGGAAGGCATTTCCAAGTCTCCAGCACAAAACCACTTAAGGGCATTTCAGAAATAAGGTGGGAGAGAAGGGAGTGACAACACAGAGAAAAGGCAGCGGGGATACCAGAGGAGAAGGGAAATACAAGGAACCTGCAGCCTGGAAGCTAAGGGGTTACTATCAGTGCCCTTCATATTAGGATTTTGAATGTATTTTCAGAGCCCACTGAAGACACTGAATTGTACCTATGGATAGAGTTTTCAGAGGTCAACAGTTCCATTTCTTACAGGGAACAAACACAGCAGGCTTATGGAACAAAATAAGAACAACAGGTATTTTTGGTCAGCCTACTGATGAGCAACACATCAGTTTGAAGCAGTGCACCAGAGAAGCTTTTGGGCACCTGCTGGATGGCTGCTGATGTGGGAGCTGTGTGTGCACTGCTCAGGAAACAATGAATGGCTGACAGGAAGTGATCAAAATCAAACAGTAACTCTTTTGCTGAGAGGCCAAAGGATTAGGCTTTGTTTCTCAAGCCACAGGAAGCAGCCCACTTAAGATGCTCAGGACTGATGGAGTTAGTTACAGGGCAGGATAATATTCTTTGAAGATTGCTATGGCCGCACTTCCAGTGAAACAGGAGGCATATCCTGACCTTTATATGCACATCACTGCCCAAGACTACCATCTTCCATCCTGCAGTGCTGCTAAGATGTATAAACTCACAAAATCACATATTGAGATGAAAGCCCCTTTTCCACGTGGTGCTTTTGGTATAATACTGTCCCAGTACATCCACCTGTACAACTGGGGCAGATGCAGGAGAAAATTACCTAGTAAGATGTGAAGAGAAGTTTGAATGCCATAAAGCAAATGAGGTCTAACTGGATACTTGCTAAAGATTAAAAATTACCATAGTTTCAAGAGCTCAGTGCTTAAGTGTATTCCCTAAAGCCTGATGATGGAAATCCTCTCAGGAAACTAATACAGGGGATGAAGTAGAATTTAAAATAGTCCATCTATTAAATATTGGGTGGGAAAAAATCCATTTGTGTTGCTATTTAGGGCCATAACGTTTCTTTGAGTAGGAAATCACACAGTACCATTTTTATTAAGTTTAGATGTTTTCAAACATAAACTTCTTTAAAATAATCCAATTAAAGCACTTTTTCATGTTTAAACATATTCCAAATAACACGTGTTACTCCTTATTTTGGAAATTATTGCAGCACTTGTTCTTTCTAAAAACCACATTTGTATTCATACAGATGAAGTCTGATCAGTTAAACGTTGGTGTTAGTACTGCTGTTGAATTTGCCCCCTAGATTGGGAATACAGCTTGACCGTGCTATTAAATTAGGCACCCTAGGAAAGCCAACTAACTGAAACATGGTTTCTTCCACAAAATCCAGAAAGGATCACATTTTCCCCTTCCTGCAGTTCCTGACTCCTCTCCAATTAGGGAAAAGAAAAGCAGACAGATTTCTGTAACAACTCTTCCTTCATGAGGACCTTAATGATCAGTCTCAAAAAGTCCACAGAGAAGACGAGAGAATCATACGGTTATCTCCTGTCAGGCAGAAGATCCTACCAGTGTTTCCTGCCCCAAGCATTAGTACTATGCAAGCTCTTTCTCTTGACACATTTGAGGACTTCAGTGTGCTCAAAAACCCTAAGGAACCATAAAGGAAACTGGTGATTGATAGGAAATAATAAAGTAATTGGTGTTTAGCTACAGAAGAACATTCCTTATTTTGGAAATACACTCTTACAGACTATTGTTTTTAAGAGTTATTAGTGGGCATTTACCTTTTGAATACAAGTACATTTACTTTTGTGTCTATGGAAATAGATGCACAACTTTTTTTTGTCTTGGTTCTGTAAATATTCAATTAAGCTAATAAACATTTAAACTGAAACAAATTAACTGTGCCAGTGCAATATTTCCGTTTCAATTAACCTTTTAATTTAAATGTTCATCTGCCTACTTTCAATATAATTTAAGGCTGGTAAAAATCCAGGAAATCTTTAATATAAGTGAAAGATAGCCTGAATTGAATGATAATAAATCCTTAGGTGAGATGTCAGCAATGATTTTCCAAGCAAATTGACAATAAAGAATGGGAACGCATTTATGAAGCCTAGGGGTTATGAAAATGAAAAAAAACCCGACCCTTTTTTTTTTCTGCTTTGCTCTGCTAACTTCAGCAGAATTAACAGTCAAGATGTTCCTAGTTTTCCAGTATTAGCATTCCTCAGTGCACCCTCAGCTTCAGTGCTGTTGTCAAAGGGTGCTTGAAAGTCTAATCTGCCTCTTTCCATTCTAAGAAGCACTCCACACAAAAATACCCCTAACTAGAGACAGCTAACAGGCTTTTAGTCCTCACCTCGTGACATAAATGTGTGAGAAGGAACATTCCTAATTACAGTTAGTAGGTGGGTGGGTGGCACAGTGCCTCTCTGCCCTGCAAATCCAGCTGCTTTCAGTCCAGAGCTGGGCTGCAGCTCTCAGTGAGGCTGGGATGGCTGGCCTCAGAAGCAACCACAGCTGCTTCAGCATCTCAGAAGAACTGCACACAGTTTGACAGCATTAACAGACTAGGCTGCCCAGCAAAAGGACGTGGAGACATGCAGTTGGCACTTGTTTTACTCTCCTTGACCCAATTTGACAGCACTTCTTAGGTCACTTATCTTTAATAAAAGAGCTCATGACATTTCATCTTTCCATCAGTCATTTTTCTTTCCGGAAATCATGGAAAACGAAGTAATTTAACCCAATAATTTGTGTCTAATGACAGACGTGAGTTACTTTAACTATGTCTGTGTGTGCATTTGTGCATATACACACACACAAAAGCAAGTATATGAGGCTTGGGCTACATGGGACAGGGAGGGAGGTGTCTTGTCATACATTAATTAATTAGTATAGCCTGAAGTTGATGGAGGAGGTGGTAGAATCACGGAGAAGAGCTTTTCCTTAGCTCAGCATCTGGATAGGAGCTTTAGTCTTTGATGTTCAGAGCCACAGACTATCTCAGCACAGGTTTATTGGGGGACAAATCTGTTGGAAGAAGCTGTGCTCCCTTTCAACTCGAAGACCTAACATCTCTAAGAGCCACCAGAGGCCCTGAGCTTCTGGCTAAAGGAGCTGATTTTCTTCTTTCATAGGAAGTTAACTCCTTACTGAAAGTAATCATTTGCACATATTCCCAGAGGCATCTTTAAGTTTTAGGGTCTCTGCACTATATGCCCACCTTAAAGAGCTTTTCTTTTGGCTGTACCTCTACCACTCCATCAGGGTAAGAGAATTTTCAGGGTGTCACAGCATTTGGCATTTTTTCCTTAGGAGGCTGTACTACTGGAAACAGGAAGCTGAACACCCGTTTGCTCTGCAAAAGAACAAAGAAGTTCTCCATGGTTCACAGCTGCAGAAAGCAACATGCAACAAGCCTGAAAGCAGGAGAGCTCTAGCATCTCATGACTGCTCTGTAGCATAGACTCGTGATCTGTGAGCACTGGGGACTTGGCAATATTGAAAGCAAGCTCCTCAGAGGAAGAACTATAGGAAGTCTGACCACAGACAAATGTGGCCAAATGGCAGCTTTACTTCTGTCCTTGAAGCATTAATATACAAGCCTCTTTTCCTTGCTTAGTGGCCACAGCAGTCCTGGACCAGAGCATCTTTATCCACAAGTTGTTGAATGTGTTTGACCTGTTTCATCAGACACTTAAAGCTGAAATGGGTGTTGAAGCCAGCCCTACAGACATAGGAGATAAACATCCTGATGCCACAAGTTCTTGTGCTCTATGAAGAACTGAATCAACCTCTCCCAGGATTATTTCATAACAAGCTTTCTTCCAAAGAGAACAGTTTTCTTTAATTTTCCATGTTGAATGCTTTAAGTGGCTGGACCTTTTGGAAATAACTATTCCCGAGAGCACAGTTCCTGCATGTGAAGAAGACACTCTGGACTGCTGCCAGTGCCCACTCAACCCTGGAGATTTTAGCCCTCTCTTTGGAAATGCTTTTGTTCATTTTGATTGAGCCAGATGAACATTTGGATGTGGAGCCCAAGCTCCTAGAGTTAGCATCTGCTACTGTAATCATCCTTGTACATATTTATCCCTAGAAAAATATCTCAGCCATCTGATGGCTGAGTGAGGGACTGGCCTTCTCCGACTGGTGCACATATTCCTATATCAATTAGTCGCTGCAAGTTGTTCCATATTGGAATTTTGCCTACGTTACTATTTGCATACAAGGCATATACACATCATATCACGTAGCCTTACAATTTTGTGTCTGTTTTGATTCTTGCTAATCAAGATTCCAGATTTCTTTCTTCTCAGAGGCTGACAGTCATGTCAGTTCAATGGATTAGTTTTTTTCTTTCCAGTCAAGTCCATTAGGTATTTCTGCTGTTTTCCTCAAATCCAAATCTAGTAAAAAGATTATCATATCAATAAATTGTGTGATTTAATCTGTAGGAGTGGGCAGATGAGATCTCCCTTGCAAATTTGTTGATATTATTAATGAGTTCCAGTTTTAATGCTGAATAAAATCTGCATTGCAAAACTGTGCAGTAAATTTATTCTCACGGCACAGTAGTGCATTTTAGCAGTCTTCCATTACTTTCTCAGCTGGTTCATGTACAAGAGGCACCCATAAACTAAAGAATTATTGTTTGTTTTACTGCACCTTTCAGAGGTTTCAGCTAGCAGCATGTATTATTTGTTTTGAAGGTTTTAAAAAGGATTCAGTGGGGTTAATGAGACAGTAGAAAGTAAGAGGAACAAAAGTCCAAGGGGGAAGGTTCATATGTACTCACAGATCCCATAAATAAATAAAACATGATATTTGAAAACACGCTATTCTTCACCAAATCATGACCAGGATCATAATCTTCAAGAACATTTGTAGCGTCTAGTATGGTCATAGAAAACACCCAGGCAATGGAATGCTATTTGGTGAAGGAAAGCACCTTTTACTGACAGTGCTCATACTCCTTCTGTTCACCGTGTTTCACTGAGAATATGATTTTCCATGCCCATACACCCATAATCTCTTACTTTTTTGCTAGTCTAGCAAAGATGATTAGCTGGACACTCTTTCCAATGTTGTTTTGCTGGTTTTGCTTAATAACGAAGCCTTTAACTGATACTCTCACTTCCTTTTCTCCCTTCCTTATGATAAACTATCACATCTGTGATCCCAAACACAAATGGAGAGGCGTAGTACTCAGTAAGAAGGTGGTCTGTTTCCTTTTATCTAGATTCTTTAATTTTTTAATTCCCTGGACAAACTCACTCCTAGTGCATCTCTGTGATGGTCAGTTAGACAGTGTGTTAGTGGCACTATGCTATGAATCACTTGCATCCCTGCTGCCTTACACTTTGGGCCACAATAGATGGGCTGTATTAGTGAGAGAGCTCCTGGGTGTTTGAATTAGGCTCCTCATTCACCCAATCAAACAAGGCCCTCAGATTAAGATTAAGCTCCATTGATTGCTTAAATAATTTGACCTGGACTCCCTTGCTCTGCTTGAAGTGGTGGAATCAGAGCTAAATCACCATCCTACTTTGCTTGAGTCTTCCCTTGTATAGCTAATCTTCCCCTTCAAAGACTTCCACTCTTTCTGAATCCTCATTTTCAAGTTCAGTTATACCCTAACTCAGACTGTCCCTTCTTGCCACTGAAAGGGGTGAGTGAGGGGAAGGCTTGGCCTTTGCACCATCCCTGTTTCCACAGGAATGCATCCAAGTCTGCCGGCAGTGGCAATGAGGGCTTTGAACACTGGACCACCAGGGATATAAGTGTATCTGGAGAAACAAAAAAGTTGCTTGAAATCTTTTACTTAGGGCAGTGGAGGGAGACTGCACATTTCAACACCTTTGATACGTTGCCCTGTGTTAAAGTAGTGGTAAGTGGTAAGAAAGAAATATGTTTTAAGTTGTAGATAATAGAAAGCATTCAGAATGTTGGAAACCCTTCCTGGGAAGCAGGCAAAGTACTAAACCATCTAACTTGAATTTCAGGAAGGCTCTCCATCTTCTCCACTACTGTTTTGATCTCTCAGTTTTTCCCCTTCTAAAGTACTGTTGCCTTCCTCCACCTAATGGATGCCACTTGAAAACCTGACACATTTAACCTAGTGATGGGTAAAAGCAAAAAAAATAGGTGCAAAAAGAACATGGGGGAGTAAATAGTTTTTTGAGTTCGACATGGGTCTGAATAAACATAAAAGTTCAAGGCTCACATTAATTATTTCTCTTTACCTGTGTGGATGAATGGTTAACAGGGTAAAAACCACAATAACCTGTGGCACTGTTTCCACTTTCAGTTCTTTACAGGTGCACTAAAGTTTGTTTAAGTGCATTAACAACACTTCTAGACTTAAGGAGGCAGCATAAAACCTGAAGGAGTAAATGACATGAAAATTCATTTCCAAGAAGACTCAGGCACCCTGATGAAGCAGATTGGGAGAGAGAGAGGAAGAAATATTAATAAATGCTAAAGGGAGCAGATCATTAGAAGTACTGATAATAAAAATCACTAAGTAGGTAATTCCCTGAATTCTGACTGACAACAGAGATGTTCTGAACCACTGTGCCAACAGCAACAAAACCAAAACTTGTTCAAGATCTTCAAGTCAAGCTGAAACAACAACAAAAAAAATACCCCTACATACGCTTTTTGCATTGATTTGAGGACAATCACCTCCTAATCTGTAAGACTGGTCTCTCTGCAGCAGAAGAGTCTCTCTAACAGTTCCAACCGTTGTTAATGTTTTCACATTGTCACATTAGCAAAGCAATTGAAAAAAAAAAACAACTGGAAAAGCTAAGAGAAAACTCTCTGGGAAGTTGAGCTGCCACACGGAGGAGGATTAAGATCTCAGGTTAATCAATGCAGCTGTACCTTACCTGGTTCTGCAGTTTAACACCTCCACATGCCTCTACCTTCCGCTGTGCACAACATGTGCTGGGAACTGGAGCATTTGACCTTCCCCAGCTCTCCAGCAGAAACTCCAGTGCAACCTTTACCTTCAGCAAGGAGCTGTGCTCCTTCTCCCCCTCGTGTTCTGCGCAGAGCAATCTAATACACCTCATCATGTGGTGTGTTGCTATAGCAGCAATGAATCCAGCTGCTGCAACACAAAAGACTGACAAAAAGTTGGGTTTTTTTCCTGTCCACCCACCCGGTAAAAGTCAGGGTTGTTTTCTTGTGCAGCAAATCTAACCCAGATAGACTCATGTCACCTGTGAGAGCTAAGTAATGGCAAAGTCTAAAAAGAGAGATGCAAACTACAGGTTTTGCTTTGGGGGACAACTTGGGGTTTATTTTTAAGAAAACAAATGAGTCAATAGTATGAAATCAACACCCCTTAAACAGATAATCATTATTTTTCTGCTCCTGCCATTCACTGGTTTCAAAATTTAGGTCCTTATCTCCATAGGAATTGCAATCACAAAATCATGCTCAGCAGTCAGAAATGCAGTGGTAATACAGGTACAGATACAGAGCCAGTTCAGGTGACAAACACCAAACACCTTCAGAAACAAAAAAACCATGCACTTCCACCATTGTGGTCTGGAAAAAAAACTTTGACAAAACTGTTTGCTTGTGGAACAGAAAACAATTTCTCTGGAAAGTGCTAAATAATCATTATTAATACTGCCCTACTACATTAAGCATGAGGACCAACCACAGTGGAGCCTTTTGAGTTTAACGTTGATGCTTTACAGCTTCAAATATATTCCTGCACTACTGAGACATCTTAGTAATACCATTCAAAGTCTGCCTTGGGAAGTGTACTAGAATACATGAATTACCACCTCTAAGGTCCCAGTCTTGTAACTGAATCTTTGAGAACAAATCCTTCCTGCAAAGCAAGGCTGTGTTTTTCCTCCAGCAGTTTCAGCACAGAAAAGGATAGAACATGCAATGTAGCCAAGCCTTTCACCTGCAGAAAGCTTCTGCAAGAGCAGGGACTGAAGTGGCAGCAACCTGATACCTGCCATGTGAACTGGGCCTTGCTTTCCTGAAGTGGTCCTCATGAGGTTTTCCCAGGAACCTGCCTTCCCCAAAATGTGCTAGGCATTTAGAGTAGGCCAAATTGCTTCTCATTTTCAAGATTAAAATCCTGTTCAAGGTGTGAGAGATATTACTGCTCCAGGAGTGTCTGAAGTAAGAATGTAGTCCAGCAACTACATCATCAAAAAGTCAACTTTTCTAGTTAGTTCTCCATTTGTCTGAATGTAATAGAAGATGTAAAAAAAACCCAGCTACTGCTATCATGGACCTTAGCCCACTCTGTGAGAGACTCCAAAATAAAAATAAAAATAAACCCCTAATTACTAATTCATTCTCTTTTACTGCTTTGTAAGTAGAGTCCAACTCTATCCAAGTTAATTCATAATATTTTTACCCTATTTTCATACAAGACTTGCAAAAGCTGTTTGTGGAATCTGCATCTTGCTGTATCTGTCAGCAAAAGCTGGCTTTGGAGTTCACAGATCTCCAGTTTTGAAGATGCTCAAAGCTGCAGCTGTTCTAAGAGACCTCTGAAGATGGAAAACAGCAATGCAGGCTCCTGAAAGAGTCACCTTACTTTGCCTTGAAATAGGTATTTACTTATTGATTCACTTTTAAAATTCTGTCTGGCACTCTGGATACAGGGTCAAAACACATGGTACAAAAGGATTCTCCACAGAATAATTTCTACAATCACTCAATGCCATCCTCTTGTTTATACACAGTGAATTTTCTTCCCCTGATGCTGACTATGAGAACAGATAGGCCATAAAGCACATCCTGAAGTTGAATAATGCGTTTGAGTTTCAGTTGCTACACAGTCGTTTGCAAACTCTGTGCTAAGTACTTTACACACAAACAATTGCAAAAAAGCCCCAAAAGCTGAAAGGCAAGCAAACCTTCCAGGCACATCTGTTAATATTACAGTCTGTCTTGAATACTGTTAGTGGCTTCACTCAAATTCTGTATAGAGTAAAAAAGTAAAAAAGAAAACCTATTGAGGGAGTCTAATGGACTATTAAACAACATCACCTGTTATAAAAGAAATGAACACAGGTTTTTGAAGAGCAATATCCTTCAGTATGAACCAACAAATGATCCAGGTCAGGCAGCTGAAGCTGCAGGCTGGAACCCCAGCAGAATACCCCCCCCACCCTGTGACCAGAGGGCTTTCCCACTCAACAGGACTTGTGGTGGCACAGCACCTGGCTCACTGTTTGTAGAAGGGCTGACAACAGATAGATTAACAGAGCCATAATTTCAATAATTCATGTCTGCTCTGATGTCCCAAGGCCAAAAGCAGCCTCCCGTGTCACTCCTGATTTCACGCTTTCACAGTCTTTATCTTTCCTGCTGTGTTTCCCACAAACCCAGTTCTTCATCCCATGGATTTGTAAAAAACTTCAGGGGCTCTGCAGGAAAATCCAGACAGTTTTAGAAATTGTGCCTGTCAGTAATGGAAGACAGCCCTGAACTCGTCAGGTTTTTTTAAACACCGGTAGGCAGCTGGAAAGTGCTAAGAAAGGTGGAAACCAGCTTCCAGATGGCAGTCACTTTTGTTCGGAAAGGGTCGGGCACGGCTGGAAGCATCATCGCGTGCTTACTGTTCTGGAACAGAGTCAGTTAATAACTACCTGGGAAATGCAACAGGAGAAGGAGCCAATGTCAAATGCACTCAGAGGAAGGTTACTCTGCCTTTCTTTAAACACCTGTTGGCCAGGGGCTGCCTGACACAGACAGCATCAAGCACATGTGCGCTTCTAAGATGAATGGCTATTTTCCCATCAAAATATTTCCTCATCAGAAATGCTACTGAACCTTCTAGAGGGCTCTGTTCCTACTGCCATAGGATAACTGATCCTCTAACACAACACTTGAGCGATGCAAAATAAAGGTAAAGCCTGGCTCCTGTGAATGCTGACTCCCTGTGGATGAGCTCACAGCAGCTGCCAAGACTTGACTCTCCCTTTTAAAAGGCAGTGTGAGCACAAGGGATGGAGAAACAGCATTGCTCTGGCACTTCCAAAGCCAAGCAGGAAATGGCACAGGGAATCACATCTCAATGCCCTACCTGCCTGACAGACAGCATGACTTCCTTCACAGCACCCCTGTCCAGGCACCAGGCAGCTGCTTTGGTCAACAGGCCTTTTCTAGGCCTCCCCAGTGCTGCCCACAGGGCTGAAGGTTGGGCTGCAACCCCAAGAGATTGCGAGATACTAAAAGCAAACAACCTCTGATTGGGTCTGTTTGTCAGATTTCTGAGCCAGAGATGATCACAGTTTTAAGCTTTCCTTTATAAAGAGACCAGCACCCAGTCTTCTTTCCTCATTTAATTGCTTTCACAAGGAGCCAGGACCATTAAGCCCCATCGATCCAAGCTGCATCCTGGCTGAGCCAGCCTTTGTGTCTCGGCAGATCTGGGCACGGCCAAGGGCACCAGTTGGCTCCTGAGGGTGTCAACAAGATGCTGGGCCAGCTGCTCACAGCCTCCCATGCTGGACCCAGGCAAATCTTGCAGTCACTTGGACATCACCACCGGGTGCTCCTCAGGGACCTGGGTTCTGCAAGCCCCAACAGCATGGATCCAGCATGGCTTTGCAGAGCCTCGGAGCCCCATGCAAGTCACTGCACGGGAGGGCAGGGACAGCCAGAGGGCACGGCTGTGGCTGCACCGGTGCTAACAAGCCCGTCTGGGCTCAGGCTGACCCGGATGCCCTTCTCAAATTAAAATGCCTCAGGCCACAGTGGTGGAAATACAACACAGAGTCCTTTCTGCAGCTGAGCTGCTTCACGACACTGCAACTATTTTGTTCCAGTTCCAGCACTGGGAAGGCAGAGAGCAGAGGCAGGAGAGAGGGTTTGGCACGGGAGAGACCTTGCACTGAGGCAGGCAGAGTTTGTGTTACGAAACTGCGCCCTTATCTCGTAATAGCTGAAAAAACGTTGTGACAACTGAAGTCTTTACACCTCCTCCTTCCCCCTATTCCCTCCTCCCTGAGGATCCAGCTGTCTGGTAACTGGCAGTGCATGCCACTGGCAGCCAAACAAACACTCAAGCCCTATGGTGCAAGAACCCACAGTGTCCCAAAAAATTATTTTGATTATTTGATGAGTGGGATTTCTCACACAGTGTGTGCCTCTGGTTGAGATTAAATTCTGCATGCAAAATAAAGCACTAAAGCAAAACAGGTCAGAATGAAAAAATCCCTTTGAAGACTGGGCTCAGTCTTGCTATTTGCCTACCAGTGATGGACCCCTGGGGTGGCTGGCAAGACAGGTGTGCCACCCAGGGACACTGCCACACCAAGCCAAATGAGGAACCCTACATTGGCAGAAAGCAAGTACAGCGACCCTGCCTGCACACACCTCCATGGATGCCTGCAAGGAGCCTGCCAGCTTCTCAGCTGGCTCCTACAGGATTGCTGAACAACTGAGAAAATCCAGATACATGAACAGGGCAAGAGAAAAAGAGAGGAAGAAAGCACGCAAGCAAGGAGGATATACATAATTTCGAGCCTATTTTTCATCATTCCTACCTCTTCTCCAAGAGTGCCTATGAACAGCCTAAGAACTGGAGGGTTTGAAGTGTGTTCCCCATGCTGCTACAAGCAGCACATTCTTTCCAACACAGGACTGGTCTGTGCAATGCCCTTGTTAACTACTGGTGGGCCACTCAGAATTTTTGCTCACTATTCTGAATTGTTTCTGTATTTCTCCTTCCTGGGGAGAACTCACCAGCCACCACAAAACATTGTTAAATATTTGTGATCCATGTCAAGAATTTGTCAAGTAAGGCTTTGCATTTTCTCTCTCTCTCAGGTGCTTGACATGTTCCTTGCCTCGTCCTGCTGCCCTTCCAGAGAACAGTTACTATGGCACTGAATACAAGGCCAGTGATGCCGTATGAAGCAGCACTGTAACACTGGGGGGAACAAATGTTTGAAGACTGGAGTACAACTCTACAGCAGAGTGACAGCTCGAGCACTTCCAAAGCAACGAAACAAACATGCAAACAAAAGGGGGCAGGGAGCAGTTTGCTGAAACAGCCTTTTTCTAATGGTTCTCAAAAGGATGTGTTTAAAAAAACATCCACAAATAAACTGGCAATTAGGTTCCTTACCACCACGGTTGCTTCTACACTCCTGCAGAGACGGTTTTATATGAAACACATTTCTTCATTTATATTTTAACATACTTCTGCAAAGGCAGTAGCTCCAACTGCCTCAAAAACCATCGGGGCTAAATCAGCCCAGCCACTGGCCTCGGGCCAGTCACCCAAAAGCAACGGGGCTGCTGCTGGTCCTGCCCAGACCTCCTGCTCTCTTGTTCCCCGCACTGCCCACCCGTCAGCACCTCAGGCCCACTCCCACGCAGCTTAGGTGTGAAGTGTGTGCTGGGGGCACACATGTTGTAACTGGCATGCAGACGTGGCCTAATGCAGATGCCCTTTTTTTTTACATCGGGCAGACAATTTTAAAAGAGTGCAAGGTCTCTCAGCAGTTCAATGATAAATCACCTTTAAGACGTAAACAGACGTAAGCAATGGACGGGGTGAAGGCAGCAGACAGTCTGAATTTGCATATACTCTATTTTAAGCATCTAACATGAATGACCTGAATTGCCCATGCAGAGACACCTGCCTCTCTACGGTGAAGTTACTGGGAATTGCTGCTCCTAACGCTGTTGTCTGAAATGCATCCAAGTTGGATGCTTAAAGCAGATGGTATCAGTACATCTCCTAAGGTTCTGCTCTAAGTAGACAAACCCTAACCTCTTTTAATATGAACAAAATAAACTAGAGGAGTGCACACTAAAATCCAGGTGATCCAGCGGCTGGAGGGATCCTCTGCAGAATGCCCTTATGCCAGAGTAGTTACACCTGCTGAGAGAATAGAGATGAGGGCTTCTCCCTAAAGCTCTATGTCACTTCATCCATTTATTTGCCTTTACGTCACCTAACCAGCACAAACTGAAGAAGGTCAACCCAGTACAGAAAAACAAACCTTGTGGGCAAAATGGAGGCCAGCCAAGGAGGTGGGTGGAAGTCAGGAAGTGCCACCCCTCCCTCTGAGTTGGTGCTTGTGCCAGGGGTGGATGGTGAGTGACAGTGGATGTTCTCAGAACCAGGGCTTTTAGACAAGGAGCTGAGCAATATTTCTGATCATCTATCATTATGAATCATGCAGTTCTTCTCCATAATATTCTGCCCTGCAGTACTGGCCAGATTATGTTATCAGTAGGTAATTTTGATTGCTAAAGTTTCCTCAGCAGTTGCAGTCAGACAAAGCAGTCTTCCTTGCTTTCTGATCCTAGATCCAGGTTCCTCTGATAGGAACAGGTATTAAGAGTCCTGAAAATACAAAGCTTTATACAGTCTCCCAGAATGTTTAATCCCTATGATTATTAGGGATATATTTACATATTGTCATTATCAAATTTTGTGTGGTTTTGTTATCGTTTGAGTTTTTTTTTTTTTTTTGCCTACATCTGTCACAAAATATAAAAATTCTGCCTTGTAAGAGATCTAAGGATTTCCTTTTCTCAGCTTAGCATAAACTATACATGGTGATGTTTGCCTCTGTAGATATGTGGTAGGAATCCTGTTAGCATTTATGTATGCCTCCCTAGATACTTATTCCATGCTTTAATTAACCCTAGGATTTGAGTCTTTCATGAGAAAATTATTAAGTAGGGCCACTGTAGTGTGATTTAACCACTCAGCCAGAGGGAGACAAGGATATTTTATTTTCAAAATTACAAGGGATATGCCAACAACCTTTTAAGTACAATAGTTCACTGGCAGTTATAGCACCATGATAAAACCAAAGTCACTGAAGATAGCACCATAACATTAGTAGTTGAAAAGCTAAAATGGATATGCATATCTGGTCTGCTTTGTTTTACCTAGTTTAATGGTATCAAGGGAAGTGTGCCATATATATCTGACAGATTACTTTTATAACCACAACCTGGCATTCAATATTTACAGCTTGGCACATACTATGAGGGAAACTGATGTGCAGCACTCATCCGGTCCCTCATCTGAAATAAACATTAAGCTGCCACATATTTTAGAACAGCTAAGCATCTCTATTTGTGAGCAATTCTGCAGTCTGGCAGGTAGAGTGGGACTGGAGCAAAGAGGCCACCAGCTAGATGAGACCTCAGGACCACCCCTGATGTCCCCTGCCTGTCCCAGGGCCTGGGGACAGAGGAAGCAGAACCCATCTCTGTGGGGCTCCTGCTGCTAACCCAGGGCTGTAAGCTCCTGTGGCCAGCTGACTGTGTGCTTAGGAGGGGTTTGGGCTACCTGAACCACCACTGAACAGATAATGCACACTCCACCATCTGGAGCTTTCCTCCTCAGCCACAAATGCCAGAAATCTTATTTCAAAGGAAAGAAAAATTCCATACATTTCTCATCCATATGCTACTGGGACCTGACTGCCTCTCCAAGGCAGAACCTGGCTACAGGTCAGGTCTGCAGGTTTCCAGAAGACAGGGGAAGAACCAGACTCAGCTGATAGGTGAAGTAAACAGTGTCCAACACCATGGCAAAGAAAAAAATTCCTGTCTATCTGCTTTCATACATGTTCTCTCAAGCTTGCTGCTGTGCTCCTGTGCTGCCAGGCAGCCTGAGCATTCTGCTGTGGGGCTGTAACAGCATGCCTCCCTCAATGCTATGCAAGTTATTTTGCCCTCAAGCAATAGAAACCCGAACAGAATTTTGTTTGACAAGGCTTCTCACTAAAAAAGAACCATAGTATTTAACATGAACAGTCCTTATAAGATACAATCAACTTTTAAATAATCACATCTTCAACTTTCAAATATGCTATTATTACACAGTTTGTAAAATGACTTCAAATAAAACAATTATATAAATAAGGTAATATTGTTATTTCCTTCTGTTTGCTTTATAGCTTGAGCAGCACTTTGTACCTCTGTTTTTGCAGCTTTTTAATACAAAAGCAGAGGAAAGTAGTGACAGAATAAAAGTAACACAGACAAGAGATTAAGGGAAGTACATTAAGCTAAAAGTATTTTTAACTCTTACTTTAATATCTGATTACACTTCATGGCTTATCAACATTTTTGAAGGGAGGGAAAAAGTAGGATTTTGCTGCAATTTTACATGTTTTTACTTATAGTGCTTTGCCAATAGCCATCTTTTGTCCTTTTTAGCAACTTGCCTAAGTAAGTTTGGGAGATCAGCAGGAAGCAGCAACGTGTCTGAGGTACTTCCATCTCCTCACTGCTCTTAACTCAGTGAACATTTCCCTGTAAGCAAGAAGAGCCCCAGAATTCTGGAGAGGATCCAAGCCCACATTCATGCACAGACGTTACAGAAACCCAGATGGAACCTTGCCTTACCTGGTCCACCACTCTGCCGTTTGTGCTGGCCCCAGGCAGTCTCCACCTGCATCACGGACAAACCAAGCACAGGTTAGGCTGTGTGTACAAGCCTAAATCCTCTGCCATTTTATCCATCATACTTTGCAGAACACATCTCCATCACCTGGTTGACTTCTAGCAGGCAAATCAGATGTAACCTGGCTCTCTGAAGGCCCTCTGTTACATCTAACAAAGCTGGTATTTCTGAACAGACTCGCTGCTGGAGGTCACTGTGCTCCCATGCAGCCAAAGCACAAGGGAGGCTCACAGGATCTGCTGAAACTCGGCTGGCTCCTGCGCCCCTGCACCGCTGTGCGGAAGAAACTCTGCTTTTGAATTCAATGAGTCCAACTAAGCTCGTTCCTAAGCCTTGGGAGACTGGAAACCAATAAATCTTGCATCTACAGAGATGCAACTATTTGAAATAAAAACAACTCTTGATTTTCATTTATGGGCCTATTAGCATTTTTTTTTAATTAATGCACTGGGATGTAGTGGTTTTCCTCTCCCTAAATCTCTTTGAAAGCATGTTAATGCATCTTCTTTTTAATTTAGCAAAAGAAAAAATGGACAGATTCAGGAAATCTATTACTACACAGAAAGAAATGGTGTGAACTAAATAGGGCACCATCAACAATTACAATAATGTGTAGGTATAACTGTGTCTATCTGCTATTAACATGGAAGGTAAGTACAAGGCACAGACGTGTGATGAATGTAAAAGCCTTTCTAGAGAAATCTTCGAGGAAAATGTGATTATAAACAGTAGGTAAACCACAGTGTTGGTTTTTACATTACTTTTACCAAGGCAAGCTTGACTTTCCTGCTGGGAGTATGCTGAAGTACAGTTATATGGGGAACACAAGGAAAGGTGCAAGAAGACAGAATGAAATAAACTGACCATCATGTTTCAGTGGACTTTGTCACTGTGCAGTACATGAAACACTCAGCTGAGGGCACTGCAATGGGACATCTCGCTGCTTTCATCTGGCCATACAATACACATGCCAGTGTCCATAGAGCTCTAAGTGCAAGCTGGGACCTCGTTCATAATATCCACAGCTACTTTCACTTTGACTCATTGAAGTGTGAAATGTTGCGCAGGAAACAGAAGAGCATCCTGGCTAAAATTAGTCAGATTGGATGCCTGCCATCAACTCCGATGGCTGAACAGGGTTCCGGCTTCAGCTGCAACCAGTTTGTTGCAATCTTCAGACATGAGGCCTGAAACAAACTTCACAATTACTGTAACAACCCTATTCCCAAATGTCAAATGGACAAGTGGTTTCAACCCATATCTGGCGGGCTTACCTGGAAAACCCTTTCCTGCATCCACCTCTTTTTCCCTGTGCATGGCTCTTCAGGGGAGGGGGCCCCCAGAAAGGCTGAGACCAGCTGTGGGCAGCTGTCCCCTTAACAGTGTGCAGAAAGACTGTCAACCACAGCCAAGAGCAGCTTGAAAATAGAGGGACAAGATGGTGAGGGAGAGTAAGAACTGAAGTACCCAGGAGAGGTATCACCCCTGAGCTGGGTTGCTGGGGAATCCATCTGGGATTGTTGGATAGAGTCAAGGCTGTGGGTAGCACAAGTACTGCTGAAGCCAGCTGTCTGGTTTGCCTTCTCCCGACATTTATCCAACTGATTTCCCTTAAAAACATTCCATACAGAGTTTTGGCATAAGGCATTCTGGCAGAAGAGTCTGGAAAGAGTTAATTCATTTGGGTTCCAGTTCTGGCAGGCCAGATTCATTTCCTACTTATATTCAAATGAAAATCTTCTCCCTGCGCTTTTCTACAAGAAGAGAAGTTCCCATTCCTCTTGAGTAGATAAGCAGCCTTTTGCTCTAGAGAGGCCAATGTGGGAAAGCAAAGGAATGATGTTGATTAAAAAAGAGGCAAAACAGTCCCTGCCTTCCTGAGGAGACCTACACAACTCTTAAAACACCCCACAGAAATGGCTTGGAGGTTCATATTGGAAAAGTGACTCTCAGGATCGGGCTCCTGATCATTTAAAAATACAGCACCAACCCAAACTGCATTCATCTTGAGTAAAACAGTAGTTTTAACTAATTTTCACTGAACAAGGAAATTCCATAATTAAATTTTGAAGAATGTGGTCAAATGTATTTTAGCAACGTCACTGTTGTTAATTTAAACTCTAGTTTTAGTATCAGCTGAAAAGTTGGCAAGTATTCTTCATTTATCATCTTTTTTTGGGCAACATTTTATTTCCTTGAGTTTTACCTAAATTTAACTACAGCAGTTTTTCTTTCAATAGCAACATTTGGTATTTGTATCAGACAATCACCATAGCAAGAAGGTCTCTGTAACTGTGAACCCAACAGAACTGAGTGTTATCAAAATAGTTTTAGAAACAATGTTTGACAATTTATAAAATACCACATATTATGGCAACACTCAGGCCCATACTTTTCCCTGAAAACAAAACAAATTAAAATTAATTTCTGGCTCAAGTTACGGATAAAGTACAAAAAATAAATGACCAATCCCCCTTGCTGTTTCATCTGATCCCCTGACCACAATAAACCTCAGCATTTAAATGGAAGCATGGTCCCCAAGTCTTTGAATTTTGTGTTGAAAAGAATATATAGGACTGCCATCCATAGCACAAAAGATGGAAGAGGACAAAAATTATAAAATAGGACAGGTTTTGATTTGATTGCATATGGAAGATCAGCACAGACAGTTGGGAAGCCAGATCTCCCAGTGCCATGACATGTTTCACCCCTAGCTGTCCTAAAACTTAGCACTGTATGCTACTATCTTCTTTCACTGTCAGCTGCCTGTCAATGAGCTGTATCTAATCACGTCTCACTTCACCTGCAGCCTCAAATTTCCCACTCCAGTTCTACTAAACAGATGCATGCCAGTGTGAATGCACCACCAAACTTGATTAAACTTCTCCCCTTCTGCCTCTGCTCTGCAAAATCATCTTTTATTTCATGAGTACCTGGCACATGGGAAGAGAGGCCAGGACCCCAGTACTCACCTCCTCACAGCTGAAAGACACTGGAAGTCCCTGGCTGTGGATGGGAGCTTGAAGACATGCTGATCTATTCCATTCCAGATCCAGCCCTTTCTGAGGACAGGGGTTTCTATTTTCCAGGCTAGTGCCTGCAACTTGACTCCTGCTTTCCCAGCACATGGGTGTACAAGGTTTAGTGGCATTTTTCCCAGGCTCATGCAAGAACCCCTGATCTTGTCTTTCTTTCAGATGTAAATCAACATAACACATTTGTATGACAGGAAGGATTTCTCTCATCTCCCACTCACCACTGTGATGGAAGCTGTAAAGTGCCCCTAAAAAACCCTCTAAATCCTGTACTTATGCTGAGCTTTGTGGGATTAGAGTCTCCTTAGCCAGCTTTGAACATATTAAAAACAATGTCTGTTGTTTGCATCCCGATGAAACTTGTTCTTCTATCTAAAGCACCTCTTCAGCAATTTTCAACAAAAGGAAACCTGAGTCACTGGATGTTTGTATTAGGGGGAGAGGATGTTCATGATACACAAGAATCCTGTTATATTTTCACCTGCAAGCAGAGAGAGCGGAGCCTTTTGGGTGACTAACGTGTCCATCCATGTGGGATGATTCTCCACATCAAGCACTGCAGGAAAAAACCCTCTGTGACCTGAAGAGTTAAGTGCACTCTGGCCCAGGAAACGGAGGCGATTGTCCTCCTGGGATTCAAGCATGTGGGAATGACTGGTGCATTACACTGTGGACCTCCAAATGAAGCACTTGTGTAAATATAGATAATCTTGACTTTATCCTGATCTATCTTTACAGATGTTATTAACATATCTACAGATAAATGCTGGGGGATGATAGCTAGGAATTTGTATGTGAAGAAGTTGAATACAGCTGCAGATTATTAAACCAGTTTTAATTAACTAGTACCCAGCCAGTCAGCACTTGGGAGCAAGAATGCAAATAAAGTGTTTGTGCGTCCTGGGCATCTGGCCTGGGCAGCCAGGGCAGCAGTCACTACAGAAACTGCTGCAACGCCTGCAGATCACAGAGCAACCACAGCCAACGTGAGCGGGACAGGCCATTCAACTGCGGTAAAAAATGCATAATGAAATGGATATGGACTCCTGCACTTGAAAATGAAAGCTTTCTGGGGTGGGGGAAGCAAGACCCAAAATGCAAACTACATAGAGCAATATATTTATCTCATTATACTCTAAGAGAAGGGACAAATATACCCCACAGCTTAAGCAATGCGACTCAATCCATTCTGACTGTCCTCTGGTACCATTAATCCATCAGACCTGTTTGCTTTGCCTTTAACAGGTTCTTATTATGACTAACTATGACAAACTTTTCAGAGAAACTGTAATCTAAAATTAGTTTTCAAAGGATCTGTCTGTGAGCAGGCTCCACATTTACCTTGAAAATACCATATTCAACCAGTTACTTAAAAATCAAAGCTACTGATGTTCAGGGAAAACTGTGGATTTCTGTTTTTACTTTTTCCTTTGAAATTCTGCTCCTGAACTTGCCCCACCTGACACCAAAACTTTTGTTTCTCTCGAGTTCAGTAGCAACAAGTTTTTCCTCCATATGGAAATTATTTTAATAGTAAAACGTATCAGACACTTCGCAAAAATACTTCAAAATGAAATGTGGCTTTGCAATTATAGCAAGTTATAATCTGTATTTTGGTATCACTGAGAACATTATATTTTAAGAATTGTTCCAGCAAGGGATGCAAGGCAAGCTGTAAAGTCTTAAGGAATACAGTAAAAGCAACATCATTCATAACTGGGTGTATTATTTTTGGTTTACAACAGGAAATTGGTTTTAGAAAAAAAATTGGAAAAGGACACTCATGTTAGAAATCACTTGTACTCAAGTATTTGCAATACATACTTGAAACTAGTAGCTGAGTGTGGAGGGAACTTTCCAATTCTCTGCCATTCTGTATTTGAGCTGGCCTAACAGGGGATCCTGGACTTAGAGTCTCTTGAGCCTGAAGGAATTTTGGGAGGGGTGTACCTAGGACTTGTTTACAGCATCCTGATTCTCAGCACACAGATGCAAAGGACCAGTTTCTGAGAATATGCCAGGCACCTGGGTACCTCACCTTGTCTGCAGAGAGCAAATGGCTCACAGACAGTGCATGAGAAAGCCCATGTAGCTCTGATTTTCCAAATGGGAAGCTCGCCTAAGAGCTCTTCTGTTTGGTCCATTTTTCTTGCTTAGTACAGTTGGCAGGAAGGAGAATGAACCAACTGAGAGAAGGGCAATCAGGACTCTCTCCTTTGTGTAGTCAGCCCACACCTGGCACTATTTGCAGCTCAGTACTGCAACCTCTGTTTCCCTTGAGGGCATCTCAAAATCTTTGTTCAGTTCCTGATTTATTCTCCTGTGAGGTCAGTTTAAACCTCCGTTCTCCCCAGCAGTGATTAACTTCACTTAACTTTTGCTACAGCTAAATCCAGTACTGGTACCTTTAAATAAATGTTGGGTTTTTTCTTTTTCTTTTTTTTGAATGACACTGCTGAAAACAAATAGAAAGCAATCAAACAAAAGATAATTGAAATCATCTTATCTGCTCAGACACTCCAGCAAGCATTGCTCAGAGAGTTCAAAACTTGCACGTGACATATGAGACCTTTTCTTACAACGTACTGTGAAAAGCCAAGGTGGCTTTTCATAATACACACTTTTCCCAATACAGATTCATGGGTTGGAAGGGACCTTAAAGATCATGTAATTCCAACACCCCTGCCATGGGCAGGGACACCTTTCACTAGACCAGGATGCTTAAAGCCCCATCCAACCTGGCCTTCAACATTTACAGGGATGGGGCATTCACAACATCCCTGGGCAACCTATTCCAGTGCCTCAACACCCTTATAATAAAAAACTTCTTCCTTACATCCAACCTAATATCAGTTTAAAGCCATTGCCCCTTGTCCTTTCACTATCAGCCCTTCTAAAAAGTCTCGCTCCAGCTTTCTTGTAGACTGCCTTCAGGTATGGACAGGCTGCAGTAAGGACTCCCTGGAGCCTTCTCAGAGCTGAACAGCCTCTCTCTTGTTTTAGCTTTCTAACCATCTTCATGGCTCGCTCCAGCAGGTCCATGTTTTTCCTCTGTTGGGGACCCCTGAGCTGGACACAGCACTCTGGGTGGGGTCTCAGGAGAGAGGAGTACAGGAGCACAATACCCTCCCTCACCCTGCTGGACATGCAGCTCTTGATGTTGCACAGGACACAATTGGCCTTCTGGGCTGCTAGAGCACAGTGCTGGGTCATGTCCAGCCTCCCATCCACCAGCACCCCCAAGTCCTTCTCCTCTGGGCTGCTCTTAGCACATTCTCCACCCAGCCCATATTTGAACTTGGGATTGCCCCAACCCAGGTGCAGGACCTTGCACTTGGTCTTGCAGGCCTTCGTAAGGTTTGCACAGGCCCAACCATTAAGCCTGTCAGTGTCCCTCCAGCATGTTGACTGCAGCACACAAATTTGTCATCTGCAGACTTGGTGAAGGTGCACTCGATCCCACTCACCATGTTGCCAACAAAGATGTTCAGCAGTGCTGGTCCCAGTACCAACCCCTGAATGCCACAAGTTACCACTCTCCCCCTGGACATCGAGCCATTGACCGCCCAGCCCATTTATTATCCACTGAGTGGTCCATCCATCAAATCCATCCTGTTTTACCTTTCTAAAAATGGGGGTTATGCTTCCCCTTTTCCAGTCAGTGGGAAATTCACCAGACTGTCACAACCTCTCAAGTATGATGGATAGTGGCTTAGTCATGTCATTTGCCAGTTCCCTCAGGACTCACGGATGCACCTCATCAGGTCACATGGGCTTCTGCACCTTCAGGTTTCTTTGATGGCCTAAAACCTGATTTTCTTCTACACTGAGTGGTTTTTCATTCTCCCAGTCCCTGCCTTTACCTTTTGTGACTTGGACGGTGTGGTGGGAACACTTGCTGGTAAAAACTGAACCAGAAAAAGTAGCTGAGTACTTCAGCCTTCTCCATGTCCCACATAACCACCATTCTTTTGCAATCATACTTAAAAAACTGTCCAGGAAAATTGAAACAAAGAGCATATTCATAAAGATTGCACTATGCTCCTAATTTGTAATTCAGGAGGATTCTGTCCTAATTCACTGTTTGTTCTGATTCCAGTCCCCTGTCTATAAAACAGGATTAATAGCACGTCTTATCTCACAGCATTTTTCTGGGGACACAGACATTTATGAGCCTGGTGTGATAATAAGATCACATAGACAAGAAGCTTAGAAATATCCAAGACAGACCATTCCTGCTAGCACTGTCTGGACAATAACCCAATAGGCTCAGCAACTGATGTGAAGACAAGGACTACCTTGTTCCTTTAAGCCCCAGGTCAGTGTTTGTTGCAGCAGAGAGGGAAGAAGCAAGAAAGCCAGACCAGAGACAGTTGGGAGAAATGGGAGCTCCTGGGCAGGAGAGTGGCCTGTGACACCAGAGGACATTGGGGCAGAGGAGGGAAGAAGTGGGCTGAGTAACATGTAAAGACATGATGAAAGACAGGATCAGGGCAGGAGAGAAGGGATGCAGCAAAGGCAAATGATGGTGAAAATAGAGAGGGGAATGTGTAAGAAGCTATAAAAGAAACTTTCTTGCAAGGCATACATCCCTCACCTATGAATCATAATTATTATTAACAATCATGCTCATATGAACCTATCAGCAGTTTCTGGAGCTGCTCGGTAAACCCAGCCTGGAGTCAGTTCAAGTCTTAATGGAGATTTTCTCAGAATTCAGTTGCAATGTTCCTTGTGTCTTGTAACAACACTGGCAGTGCCAACTGCAAGCAGCCCGAGTACTTTGCATTTCTCACTCCATGCAAACACACAGAAGGGCAGTTAAATTATCTCACACAACACACACACAGTCTCCTTGCAGTGTAGCACAGTGTAAAAGACCACTGCCTCTTAACCAAAGACATCGCTTCCTCCACCAGGATCACATAAAGCTTAGCTGTGAAGAGCATGAGGGAAACTGATTGGTCAATTGATTTTCAGTCATCACTCACGTGATACACCAGATGTCCTGAACACTCAGCCCTTTATAGTTCATCAGTTACATACCTGTTAGCCTCTCTCTAAACTGTTGCATAAATAAGGAGATAAGAAAATAGAAACGAGTATTGCAGCACGCCTTGGCAATTTCACTGCCCTTTGTGAAAAAATAAATGGACTGCACGTAAAGGTTGAGCTGGAGATGAGGGCTCCTTCTTTCTCTCCCTAACTCACTTGGACAGTATAAAAGCTTTCAGACATTTCTTCCCTGAACACAAAAAGGATAATGCAGCTGTTAACACAGGCTGTTATTCGGGAGGCTGTTAATAGAAATCAGGCAGAAATGTATAGCTCTCCCTGTCTCTCACATATCAGTGTCAGGGCACAGTCTAATAATTGAGCAATAAATCAAGGGAGCCAAAAGTCTAAACATCCCACCGTCTCACTAAAGCAACTGCACCAGTTTTCATCCTTCTGACTAATAGTGCTTAATCCTCACCCAAGTGACATGAAAGGCACTGTCTTCTGAGGAAGACAAGGATTCCCCAAGGAATTCACCCAGGTATGTGATAAGACCAAATACAATGCATGTGTCTGTGAGAAACCTCTTTCTTGTTTATTTTGACAGCTTGAAAAATTTATTTGCTAAAACAATAAATACAGCTCTGACATTGTTGTATAGCCCTTCTAAACAGTACAGGCTTTTGTAGACCTCTTCTTGTCTAGGACCTCTAAATGGTACAGGATTTTGAAGTAATTTCCAGTATCTTACCACAATTTCCAATCCAATCACCTCAAAAACAAAATGGTAAGACACAAATCGAAAGCCCATTTCACCGAGCAGAGACCTTCAGATTAAATTTCTAAACCGAGCAGCAGCAAATGCCCTTGGGAAAATCTTTGTTTACTCTCAACAGGATTTTTTTGTTTGTGAATGCTGTATGTTTCACTAACTACTGAACACTTCACTACTTCAAATGTAGGGCAAAGTAGCACTTTCCAATGTTTTTATAGACCAGGTTTCCCCTTGCCCCAACCCCCAGAGTTTCAAATACTGTTCACACACGTTATGTTCTTGCTATTTCCACTAAGGCCTTAAAATTACACTGAACTCTGGCCACAGAGTGAAAGCAAAACTGTGACTCTTCTCCAAATCTCAAAGGGCACATGGCTGCAGGACCTACTGTGCCAGTGCACACCTAGAGGCAAGTGGACCCGGCTCCTTATTCACAGCAGTACAAGCATGGTGATCGTACCCATTTTGTGGGATGTTTCTGGTCCAGCACAACCAAGCCAAATGGCCGCTAACTTCCAGAGTGTTTTCTAAAGGTCAAGTACGTAGGAGTAGAAATGTCTATGTTTATTAGACTGGGTAATTAACATTTTAGGGGAAACCCCTTATAATGTGGGATGGAGAGTGAGAAATGAACCGCTGATACACTGTAAAATTGTATACCATCAGGACAACACTGAGACACACTGAGTTAGGCATAATGCTGAAAATTAGGATACCTGCATCAGAGAAAACAAGTCTTTAAATGAAGGTCACACATTTCTGTGCAGGTGATAAGATCCAGGAGAAGATTAAGGCCTTTCACTTGGTGGTATTTTTTTCTGAAGCCCACTTGATCCTCCAGCTGTGTGTAAACAAAGTGCTCAACCCACTCCCTCCACGCTCGAGCTGATGCTGGGATGCCATGGCCACTGAAGCACCTGTGACTGACAGGTCACTGTAGCAGCACAAACCTGACCTGCATCTGAGACTGTCACACAAGAACACTGGTGTCAAACCTGCCTCAGTGTACAAGACACAGCTTATGTTGGCTTGACACAGTGCACAGGAGGTCACCCCATGAGTGCTTCTTGAGCGACTGAGCCTGCAAACCAGGGATCAGCATTTTGCCACCTCCTCTCCCAGTGCTAAGTGTTAAGATACCCCAAAGCTGGTTCTAGGAGCCAAAAACCTGATGTGCTGTACTGTCAAACAGTCGGGGGGATAAGCTGGCCAACTCCTGCACAAGGATGCCATCGATGTTGCTTGCCCTCTTTGAAGCACTACAGCTGTAGCCGCACTGTAATCACTTTTTCATTTGTACTCTCGATCCAGTACATGTTCCTGGATGACAGAAACTGTTTGAGGCTTTTCTGTTAATTGTTTCTTGATCCCTTGAAATGGCAGAGGACAACTCTCCGTGATGCTCTGTATTGTGTTTGTGTGGACAGGTTTCAGTGTAGGGTAGGCTACAGGGTTGGCTTCTGGGAGAACCTGCTAGAAGCTTTTCCCCCATGTCCAATGGAGTCTGTGCCATCCAGCTCCACGACAGACCTGCTGCTGGCCAAGTCTGAGCCCACCAGCAATGGTAGTAGCCCAATGATTGCAAAGGGAGAAAGGAATGAGAATATGTGAGAAAAACAGCTCTGCAGATTTCTAGATCAGTGAAGAAGGAGTGGGAGGAGGTGCTCCAGAATCAGAGAAGAGATTCCCCTGAAGCCCACTGAGGTCCATGGTGGAGCAGATATCCACCTACAGCCTGTGGAGGACGCCACTCCAGAGGCAGGACCTGTGGCCCCATAGAAAAAGAAGCCCACACGGGAACCAGATTATTGGCAGGACTTGTGAACCCATTGGGAGACCCATGCTGCATCAGTTCATGAAGAACTGCAGCCAGTGGGAAGGACAAATATTGGAGAAGTGCATGGGGAACTGTCTCCCATGGCAGGGACTCCACACTGGAGCAGAGGAAGAGCATGAGAAGTCCTCCCCCTGAGGAGGAAGAATCAGCAGAGACAATGTGTGATGAATTCACTGCTGCAGCCATTCCCTGTCCCCCTTGTGCTACTGGGTGAGACAAAGTACAGAAAAACTGGAAGTGAAGTTAAGCCTGGGGAAAGGGAAGGGTATGGGGAAAGTGTTTCTAAATTTGGTTTTGTTTCTCACTATCCTCCTTTGATTTGCCTGGATAATGAAAGTAACTACCTTCCCCAAGTCGAGTCTGTGTCCTGTGGCAATAACCGCTGAGCAATCTCCCTCTGTCCTTATCTCAAGCCATGAGACTTTCATAGTATTTTATTTTCCCTGCCCAGCTGAGGAGGGAAGTGACAGAGAAACTTTGGTGGGCACCTGGAGTCAACCCAGGATCAATCCACCACATGGAAGTGCTGCCTCCTATATCAATGTTTGCATGGTTTGCTCTGGTGCCATCTGGCTACAGACTGGGAAACCTTACGGATACAGATATATCCACAGTAAATTTAAATGTCCAATTTTGCTCAGTCAGGCCTAGGCAGTCCTGGGTGCAGCATGACTACAAGGCACATATCAAACTCCACCAGTTCCTTTGTATTTTGCTGTGGAGAAAAAATGGAGATGAAAAGCACCACTTGGAACAGAGACAGTCAAGCCTGGCCCAGGGAATGAAGGCTGGGGACATTCACACCACCATGGCATCATATTCTAATGCTCTTAAATGTAGAGACCTCACCTCTGGCTCAGGGAGACACCAAGCCACAGTCGTCTCTGTGCTGGGAAAATGTTTTGAATGACCATCAGCGTATTTTCCCTAGCTGTGGCACCCTGATGAATACATGTATGACACCTCAGGGCTGCCTGCAAGCTCTTACATCCACAGTACACACAGCTGTACATCACTGCTGCTCCAGCAGCAGAGCTGGTGTAGAAGCTTCCCAGGAGCCAAGTGGATAAAGGAGCTGATACAGCTGTGAGGATGGTGGCACAAAGAGGGCTGAGCAGTGTGTGTGGGAGAAGGGATCTGCCACTGACAGTGCAGCAACAAGGACCCAGAGCCCACAAAAGCTGTGCTGCCAGTGCAGGGCAGCTTTTCTCCCTGCTTATCAACTGGAGAATATGACACCTGTCTCGGGACGCTCCCTCGACTGTTAGTGACTGTCACACACCCCGAGCAGACGTTTCAGGCTGTGCTGCCTGACAAATCTCCCCACGGACAGGAAAACAAATCCTTTCTTTGCCCCCTGCCAAGTGACTTCTTGTTTTGTTTGCTTTAAAGAAAAAAAGGAATTCTTGTTCTTCTGCTGAAAAAGATACCCAAGTCGGCAGCGACTTGTTTTTTCCGAGGAAGCAGAAAGGGCTTGGCATAAGCTTACTACGTTTTAGCACAGCTCAAAATACAAAGGATGCCTCTTCAAAAGCTCTGTACAACTTCCCTCAAAGAGTGGATCCAATTCTTTTACATATTACTGAGTGTTTTTCAGGGAGGCTGCATCTATTGTGGCTGCTAGAAGGTCCATCACCTAAGGTATGAAATCAGGATTATTTTTAGAAAAATACAGGCTGGTGGAGGAGGCAGCATGCGATCAGAGATGCAAAAGCCTTTCTTGGCAATACATCTTGACTCCACAGGCCTTAAAGGATAGGGCTGTAACAAGACCATTTTTTGCACAAAACCAGGAAAAAATCTGGCTCAGCCTCCAGGCCTGTTTTCCATGGTATTTTCCTCTTCTCCTTCTATGGTCCAGTTTGATACTCTGCTCACTGAGCAGCTAATGCATGGCTCCCTTGGTTTCAGAAGGAGACACTCAAGCAATATTCATTTTTTAAAAGCAATTTGCATTTTTTAGGCACTATTTGGTAGAAATCCTAGCAGGTCTGCCTCAGTCTCAAATTAGCTTTCTCACAAGGAGCAATTTCTCATTTGTCCTTTCATAAAAAATCTTCCTTACCTATTATTAAGGGCTGCATGCTGGGAGGGTCTCTGCTGTGTGATCCCACTCACACAAGAAGGAAAAAAAAAGCATAAGCTAGTAAATTCATTATCTGAAATCACGCACTGCCAGTAACAGGGCACAGCTCCCTGGAAAGTCATTCTGAAAGTCCTTCTTGCCATCCATCCAGAAGAAGTGAAACCTGTAAGAAGCAGGCTTCTGCTGTACAGGGGATTGACATTTAGCTTGAAAATAGTGCACCAAAACCTAGTGTCTGCTTTTAATATAAAGCTGAATGAATTATAATCCATGTGTCTTGTGAGCTAATTTCAGGCACTAAATGACTGAATTTTCTCACTATCAGAAAAAAATCATGTTCCCATTGCACAGACAACTGAGCTTTCAGGAGTATCTCAGGAGGCTAATTTGCACCAAATTTATGTTATAAGCTTGGTTCAGGCAAACATTTTCAACATGGCCCACCCAACAAGCTCCTAAGCCTTCCCAAATCTGAACGTGTATGGGTGGCCATGTTTAAAAAGATTTAGTCACTGCCTGTCCACCATAGCTTGGAGACCATTCAGATTTCCATTCCTAGGTATGCCTTTGGTTAAGGCAACAAAACCTCTTTTTTTTTTCAGGCACAAATGCTCCTTTCAAAGCTAAACTTGCCCATCCCCTCTAGACAACACACAACAGGCCCAGCAACTTCCAGCACTCACTCTTTGCAATTTGAGATGCTGTATCATTCCAGTGTCCAAGAGTAACAGACCAGCCCTCTGCCTTGAAAAGGGCAGGTTTGAAAATAACTCCCATGGCAAGTTATATCCACATTATTGAAAATCCTGCTTTCAGTCTTCTCCTGTTTATTTGTTTCTTTGGCCTACTGATTCAAGTGCTACACAGGAAGAAATGTGAGAGGAAAATGTAGAGCAAACAGAAACTTGGAGGTTAAAATCCAGCACTAAACCGCAAAACCAAGCAAGCTGGAAAACAAAGCATAGTAAAATATAATTTGCTTGCTGTTTCTCTCAAATACAACTTTCTGCAGTTTTGCTGGCCATATATTTACATATATAAAAAAAAATATATAAACATATTAAATATAAATATATATGACACACACATAAAGACAATACATTGATGCATGTGAGCCAAATCCCATAAATCTCAAAGCTCCTCTAAGTGTCAGAAGAAGCTGAATTCAGAGTGCTTTACATTGGAGGTTTTTCAATTAAGTCAGAAAGTGGACAAACAATACAATTTTTATCCTGTTATGCAGAATCAAGAGTAACTTCTACATGCAGAAGTGAAACTTCAGCTATATATAATATTCACCTGACTTCAACAAATCCAAAGGATTGCATTTTCAGAAGGTTCCAGGGGAAACATGTTGGTATAAATTATAGTGTTCTCCTTTCTGGCAACACCTGAAAATAGAACTCTGAGGGGGAGTGAAAACTGGGGTGTCTCATGTTTGGGTTGCCTCCAAACTTAGGTTAACTACATCTTTCATTCTGGTCTTAACCTACAGAGTACTAGGTTTAAACGAACTGCATTTTCCAATCCCATAGCTAAAATTAAAACTGCTGTTACTTAACCATACGTATGGGTTTTGTGCATTGCATGGCAGTTTTTAAGGAAAGCCTGTCATGCATCCACTACCCAGTCTCTGATATCACAAAATCTTTCAGTGAAATGCCAATTAGGGCACCAGTGAGTGCTATATTAATTTAGTTTAGCAAGGACAGCAAGAAGAAAAGATATCAGTAGCAGCATTTCACTACCACTGGCCCCCACAATCAAAGCCATAGCAAGTGTGGGGTGAGTCGTGTGTCTGGCTTGTTCTGCTTCCTTTGCAGCTGTGCCCTGGCAAACACAGTAGACACACAGAGAGCATGTGAAGTTTGGTACACATACATGAACAGTGGGAATACAAAGTGCTCAGACAGTCTCCCACAACTGAGGAATGCCTGAACTCGTCAGGTCACTGGGCACAGAGTAGCGTAAACCTAGGGGCAAGAAGATTGGTATTTTCAGATACTGACAATGCTTTTACCCCACTTGCTAAGCTAAGCCTCTCCCATTTCTCCATATCAAATGTCTAGATGCAAAGTCTCCATCACTATTTTATATGGCAGTTTCTTCCTGCCTGCATGAAGAAAGACAGTACATAGCAAGCCTTAAATCAAGAGCTTTCCCTGCTTTTGGCCCTTGTGTGTTCTTCCTGTTGTCTGTAGAGCTCTGCTCACTTGTCCTTGCTTTGAGAAACGAGAGTTTACAATTTGTAAAAGGAACAGCACAAGGAGTCATAAGCTGCCACTTTACCATAAACTTCTGATTTTGTGACGGTTAATTTTGATTCCCATCATTCCTGTATATGGAGAGCCCCTCATTTTTTATCTGGGATCGTGTCCTCCCTGTCTGTTCCTTCGCTTTGCCCTTTGGCAGGCGAGACACCCTAAAATAATCTGACGGACTGAAACACAATTGCTTTTACAAGCACAACACTTCATTATATATTTGTTTTGAAAACAGTTTCCAGAGCCTAGAGTATGTCAGCAAAAGCCGAAGAAAGAGTGTTGATGTTGTTACAAGGTCAGCTCTTCAGAGACAGTAGGCAGCAGTGTTGGCACTCTGACAAATTATCACCATGGCAAAGATGGCAGCTCTCAGGCAGTGATTCAGCTGCTTTGACAATACCAAGGCTCCAGCTAAATGTGAAGATAAGTTACTCATACTCCCTCACACACACACTCACATGCACTCTACCTTGGGAGTTTCTTAATGTCCTTTTTTTTTTTCTTTTTTAACAAAGTTGGCGGGTTTAAGGAAAAATAGAAGCCATGTGCTGAAGGCTGACAGACCATAGTGAAAGCTCTCTCTCCTCATACACATACATTCCGTGCATATACACACACACCTACACAGACACCTCATATTGACAGGATACTATTATAAACAAGCTTTTCCTTAAGCACTTGAAACAGTGAAATCTGATTCTCAAAAGACTTCCTTCCTCTGTAGATAATTTCCATCTTCCCCTCTCATTAATGTAAGGGCTTTTGCACCTTTGTTTGTGGGGGGACAGGCTGCAACAGCCTTCCCAGGCAAGAGACAGCATGCACAGGGGCTGCACACATGGGGATGGTTCAGCTCCCAGAGCCAACATGTAACTGCTCAGTCCTGCTCCCCTTTTGCTCTCTGGAGAACATATTTTGGCTTCTCCCCTGTACTCAGTTGCCAACATTTTTATGACAGTAATAGCTGTCGTGTAATTCTCTAAGTATTCTATACATACCTTTTGCTCTTGCTTGTACACGATGAATACCTGCATCTCTAGTGTTAGCAGTGACATACCCATGTACTCCACATGCCACCAGAAAACTTACTGATGGAGGGAGATGTTTAGAGGCTATGCATAAATTGCAAGTTCTCTTAAAACTACCATTATGGGCAGGCTTTTGGAAGCTGTTCTGTAAAAATGTACGAATTTCACTTGGGCTTTTTTATTGGGATATTTTGTTTTAAAGTCACTGCTTTTGTTTAATTTTGTGGGTCTGGGAGGACAACTTAAAACTCGCAGGAATGAAAAAACAGCTTGAGATAAACTACCTCAAGTAAAGCCTGCAGAATTGTTGGGAGACAATGCCAGCACTATCTGCTCTGAAAAGCCTTTTTCCAGGCTGGAAAAAGCTATAAACTTCGCTTTGCTATACAAGGTTCTTTGTTCTTAGTTTTGCTATTTTAAAAAAAAGCTTTTGTATCTATGTGTGCCCTGCAGCCTTATCCTCGCTCCATGTTAGGGCAAGAATGGGGTGTGCATCAGCTGCCTCCTCTGCCTCTGCCTTGGCCTGCACCCAGCAGCTTCTAGCTGTTCCAGAGGAAAGGAAAGGAAACCCAGTGCAGGGAGATCCCACACACCCTCACCAAACCCCAGCTGGGACCATGTATGGAGGATTCAAGCCTTCATTTACCATCCAAGATGTGCTCCAACAGGGAAAACATTACAGCATTTCTGTGTGAGCAGGTTTTTCCCCAGGAGTTACAGGGATGGCTGCTGAACTGTATGGGAGTGCATGTCCATGTGCAAGGGCCAGGACCAGGACCAGCCCTGCAACTACCAGGGTGATGGGCAAGTCCACACCAGCCAAGCACACATGGCACAGTGGAGGCTCTGCTCCTTCCTTGCCCAGAGGAGTTTACCCAAGGAAGGATTCTGTCTTTGAAGCATGACATGACCCAAATAATGAGCCTCCAGGGCAATATGGGTCCCCACTGCTCTCTCCTCACTGCAGTGGGGTACACAGTGTGAAGCACATGTGTAATGTGATGCACACATCTGGCTGCTTATAAAACAGCAGCATTAATAGGGTTTTCCTAGCAGTTGCTAATTCCAGGAAGTCTCCTCATAATCCTACAAAAAGCCATTAAGAGGAAAACATAAAAAATACTCAGAAGTGTTTTGAAACATAGGGATTTCTTTCCAGAAGTACTGGGGTCTTGGAATGCTTTGGAACTCTCAGGAACAAATCACTGTCTAATGGTGATAAGCATCTCTGTGATCTTATGCATCTGACACTGAAAGCTGGAATTCTGCATAAAGTCCTCCTGCACCAACAGCTTTAGTATGTGCATGTCTCCATCCTTCATAATCGGAGGTCATGCAGCCATGCATTCACTTCTTTATCCTTCAGTGGTTTCGGTGCCTGTGAACAGAACAGCTGAATGCTGTGCCAGTCTGCCTACCTTCTCCCCTTCTTCCTCAGGATGCCTTTCCAGCAAGACCTGGACTTCTCTGGATTAGCCAGTGTGGGTTGCAGGAAGGTCTCCGTTTGCTTAGGCTGAAGCAGCACGGGAGGACAGGCAAAAAGCCAAGTCCGCTGCAAAACTTGGCTGTTTTTCCAAAGGAGAGATTATCACTTTTTTTTCCCCTTTCAAGAAGATACTTGTCAAGGGAGTATTAGTGGAAAATGGAAAGACAGAGCTGTGTTCCTGTGCCTGTGATCAGGTATGATTACAGACAGAAAAGATAAATGTACTTTCAGTGAGTGCAAGGGCCACTGTCAAAGCCACAGGAAAGGTGGAAGCATTCTCCCATTTAGGGAATACATAAAAGGCAGGAGAGAAAAGTAAGCCAGGCAGTGTTTTCAAAATGAGAGCGTACATATGGATGCAGGAGTCTAATTTTAATCACCCACGTATGAAATGTTTGGCCCAGCTCCCAATCTCTTCTGAGCGGGAGCAGTTGTGTAGGATTCCCTTTCCTGGCAGGTGTGCAGGCTGTTCCCTCTCCTCTGCAGCGGGGTCCAAATGAACACTCTTGACTCTTCTCAAGGGGAAAAAGAAGCAATAAGGAGAAGCCGCCCGTGCAGCAGAGCACTGGCTCCTCTCTGGCGGTGAGAACAGACATCAGTCAAGACTCTCAGCCTGCTGGCAGGTGGATTCCCCTCCCACCACCACCGCTGCTCCGCAAGCAGGTGGCCAGGTCTGGAGGAAGCCCGATTTCCCGTCACCCACACGCACGCTGCTCAGCACAGGGATGCCAGCAATACTCCTTTATAAGGGTGGGAAGCAATCACTATCTCCTTGAGCTGGGGGAGAGTCTCTGAAAGGAGGGACTTCTTCCTTGCTAGGAGTGCCATATGCTGCCTTTTACTTCAGAAAACTGTAAATGCACAAAAAAAGGACACTCCCTTTTTTTAACCCGATACCTATTTATCCCAGCCATGCTGTTCAAACACACAGTTTACAAGCAACAACATTAGGCCTCTCTTATTATTCTTACAGGTCTTGGGCCTTAAAATAAAAACCATCCATGCCTTAATGAGGGGAAAAGATACCACAAATAACTACAAATTACATTGCCCAGATGCAGAGCTTCTCCTTTTGTTACCGTTAGGCATCAGTCTGAAGATCAGCAGAAACGTGTTTGCTAAAAATTGATAATCACTGACTTCCTGTTTTATTTTTAATACATGCTTTGCAGATTGTCTTACCCATTCGAGGAAATGATAGCTCTCATTTCATTGCTGCTGACACTGTTCTGCTGCCTCACAGGAAAGAAAAGCAAGGCAAATAAGAGCAGTCTCACAAGGAGGTTAAGACACATGTTTGTTGATCCAGGAGTACTGGACAAGGGGGGCGAGTATTGACCAGCAACATCTTGCAACCCCATTCATTATCCAGCTGCTGGAAAAACAAGTATCATAAATATTTCATTGATTTTCAGGAACCTAAACATGAGCCATGGTACTGATGTTCACAGACCTGGGAGGAGGGGAGAGGGAAAGGCAAGAGAGGGTTTTTTCAGCACTAACTGTGAGTAGCTCATCCCATCTCTGCTTATAAATTTAAGGCCCAGTCACAGCAACACTATTAAAATCTTGGATAAAAATATTCTTTTAGAAAAATTAGAACTCCCATAATCTAATGGGAGCCGAAATCAGAGAAAATGGCAACAAAAGCAACCCTGCAATAAAAATCTGAAAATGCTTATGCGGTCCTGAAAGCAAAATGCGCCTGACTATATACTGTGAATCACAAATCATTGCCAGCAGCAGAAAGTATTTTAACACTCTACTGATTTTGGAGTTTGGACTCAGTTCTACTTAAAATTTTATAGGGGAAAAACAATTTCAGTAATTCCCCTTTGTAAAAATAAATTTTCACAGGCAGGCAAGTCTTGGGTTAACCAGCTCCAGGACTTCAGATCCTGCCTCAGTGAGAACATTTTCAGAGATGAGATATAAAGGAACATTAAATAACTCTTCCCTTGCAAGCTAAAAATAAAACACGTGAATTCCTTCTTCCTTTCAAGATGCTAAAACAAGCCTTCAAACAGTTACTTGAAACAGTGTTTCACCGGTTTGTGCTACAACTCATCCTTTGCCTCAATTTATTTTCTGTCAGTCCTTGGCAATTTGTACAGAAAGTTCAAAAAACGACTGGTGTGGGTATTGGCCACCTATGGAAAATACGGCCCCTCTCAACTCAACAGATAACTCTTGCTGTGCTTGTTATCTCACTGGACACAGAAAGTACATCCAGTTCCCCATCTCAGGCACACACTTTGCCAGTGCCCCAGCATCTAACACAGGCAAGGCTCCCCTCCCTCCACACCATGCCCACCCTGCTCTCCACACACACACAGCACAGGAGTTGGTAGGTGATCCAACACATCCCTCATCCAAAAAGGCCAGGGGCATTTTAGTGCCTGGAGCTGAACACTGCCTTGTGCACCAGCCCCTTAGCCTACACCAGGTATGTCTTTCCCCACCACTAAAATCTTACTTGTACGCAAAATGGTGGTATAAAGGCTTTTCCAGCATGGCAATGCAGCTGAGCGTGGATTCTTTGTGCTGAAATACTGCAGGGGAGTCTCCTGATTGCCTGCATCGATTCGAGGAGCATCTGCCTGCCTGCCTGCAGAGCCCAGGGCGGTGAGGAGAGCTGGAGCCAGCTGTGGGTCTGCCCTGGCTTACTGCTGCCAAGCGAGCAGGATCCAGCCGGGACCAAAGCGCTCTGAAATCTCAGCTAGGAGATCTCCCCACACACGGCGGGAGGGAGGGAGGGAGGAGGGGGTCAAGGCAAGGTAAGAGCTGGGGCACATCAACCCCAGAGCACCACAGAGGAAGAACCAGGCCACCACGCAGCCCTGCCAGCCCCACGGGGATGGATCCAGCTCCCAGGGAGCCGACCTACCGAGCAGCAGATTTATGAGGAGGCGGAGGTGTGTGTGTGTGCTCCAAGGAGATAAACCCTGGTACCCTCCTGATTCATTGGCAGGGCAGTAAGAAGCTTTCCAAGGCTGAACATCAGTCAGAAATGATTTTCCTTAATCGCCTATTTATTTTGTCCTTTAAAAGTATGCTGTCAAGAGAAAAGGCTGAATTACAAAAACACCTTATCTGTGTTTTTCAAAGATGTTGTATTACTTAAGGGACTGGTAAATTTAGCTTTGCACACTGAATATTCAACTGACCTGGTCCATTTAACCCGTAAGACCATTCAAGCATATACAAGGCTGTGCTAGAGCCCCAAATCCTAGCCTATGAAAATAACCCCGGAAGTTGATGTTAAAAATGAAAAAATAATTTCTTTTCATTTCCAGTTGGTTAGTGATTGAGGGTAACAAATAAATATCTTGTAATTCAAGGAAACTGAGGTCAAAACACGACATTTAGGAAGGGCATTTGAGCTCTTCTTTACTAGCACAGTTAATTACCTGACCAAGCAAAGCACATACCCATGTGTTTACCAGACCAGTGGTGAGAACAAAAGAAAAATACCTACAACACTATGGGTACCCCTAGTGCTACAGAAGAATTCAGTAATGGTTGGATAAAATCAAGAACTACTTTGCCACTTTTAAGGACTACAGAGATAAACACATTTTAATGTTTTTTTAATACTTTTTTTCCTGCTAGTTTTCAGGAGTGTCTCACAGAGGCTTCACACTAAACTAGGTCCCTCTCCGAAGTATTTATATGCCAGCAATGTTGTATGTTCAGTGATTTCTAGTCTGGGGCTAGAGGTACACCAGGAAAGAATGAAATGATGGGAGAAACAGTCTGAAAATTAGTTAGATCTAAGATCACTAAGTTTCAAAAAACCCTGAAAACCAAATGCAGTACCAAATAATTTAGTCTTCAAGAGCTGATTAACTCTTTTCTAAAGATGAGTTTCATACAAAACCCCACGCTACATTCCCCATCTTCTAAACAGTAACTTGGATAATTCTGCTGGGGATAGCAGCAGAAACAACACAATTTCCATATCAATCATAACAATATACATAGATTTTTCCAGTCTGAACTCTTAGTCTCTGAGTAGTGGTGGTGGTTGGATGTATCCTCCCCCTTGCATTTGGCCTTAATAGCAATTAAGTGAATTGGGTAATGACTCCAAAGCCATTACAAATGAAATGCTGAGGACACCAACAGGTCTTGGTGGTCACTAGTTCCATGACAAGGAAACAACTACAACACTTAGAGCACATGATTAACAGTGCTCAGAGGTCAGCTGCATGAAATTATGGAAGAGTTTCTTACTATTTGGGAAGGTCCAGTAATTCCCTAAAGGTAATTCAGGCCTCCAAAAAAAAAAAAAGTAGCTTGTGTAGTTCTTCGATGACACTCAGGTTCGATACACGGGAGCTCAACTGGAGAGACCTGGTGAATTGATTCCCAGCTGTAGTTGTCAGAGACAAAACTTAGCAAGAGAATCCCTTCTATTCAAGGGCATTGAGTAAAACGGAGAAACAAGTCTCTTCCCTCTAGACCTTGCACTTAACACAAACAAACAAGGGCCAGAAATAACATTCCAGAGGGAATGCCTTTTTTTTTCTTTTGGGACTGTATTTTTATTGAAATTGGAACACACTGGTTCACATCCTAGGACCCACAGGACTTCTCCTACAGATAATATTACTTTTTAAAACCACTGAGGTGCAATGTCCAGATCCCCCGCTACCAGTTGACCCATATGGCCACACACCATGGTCAGAGAATGCAGATCCAAGGTTTCCTAGGGAGACAATGCCACCAGAGAGATATTTTGAGTTTTTGTCTTCTTTCCTGACAACTATAAACAATGGAAAAATTAAGAAGTGGTTAACATCCATGCTCAGGTGGCTGCTCTCACAGGAACAGGAGCAATCTTGTAGAGGCAGGAACTGAACTGTGTCACAGACCTGCAGAGTGGCTGGGGTTGGGAGGGACCTCTGGAGGTCATCTGCTCCCACCCCTGCTCGAACAGGGCCATTCAGAGCTGCTTGCCCAGGACTACTGATGTCCTACCCAGAACTGCTCAGTTCCTTCCAGCGTGATAGTACTACATTTACAACATCATTCTCAGGGTAAATTTTAAAAGTAGAGAATTTGTAAATGCTAGGACAATAGCAACATTAAAGAACAGCTAAAATTATCTTCAAAGTTTAGTTTTTAAGCAAAACAGATGCTTCACTGTGCCACAGTTCTGCTATATGTCCCTGCACAGATGCGACAAAAAGGTGAAACACTAATTTTCTGATTTGAAAAAAATCGTGTTGTTGAAGTTAAATAAGAGCTGAACCACAGAGAACCCAGGAAACAGGGCAGTCTATTTAGAGCATTAACGACATTTTGTTTACTGCTTAGGATGAATTCATCATGCAAACAGTCCAAAGTGAGATCCTGGCAGGCTCTGAACATGCTCAGAGAGGCTGAGGCCAGAGACATTCTACATCCATATTAGGCTGTGGATCAAGTCCTGAGCTGCACAGAACAGCTCTGCTTTGCCTGAGACTTTAAAAACCCAGCGATGGCAAATTACATGCAGAATCACCATCACCCAAAGATTCATTTGATCACACTATGGGAGTGTTAACTGGAGAAGCATGAAACTATGAACACTGAACTGGAAACCAAATTCCCACATTACCAGACTGAAGGAGGATGAGCGGAAGGATTCTTGTGCCCAAGGAAAATGAAAATATTTGCAAATTAAACTAGAAACTTTACCCCAAAGCATGGATCTCATATATATGTCAAATCAAATTTCTGATTTATGCCAAGGAAACTACAGAAGTAGCCTGCTTACTCAGCACAGAATTTATTTCTGAGAAACTAAATAAATCTACCTCCCTAAAAATGTCACTATGTTTATTGTTAAGATTAAACTGCAGAGTGCTCAGCAGTTTCAGCTGGCCTACGCAGCAGTGATTTTTTTTCCTTAAGCCTTTGGATACTGTGGATAACATAGAACTATAAAATGGTTTGTGTTGGAAAGGGCCTTAAAGATCATGTAGTTCCAAGCCCCCAGGCCATGGGCACGGACACCTTCCACTAGACCAGGTTGCTCATAGCCCTTTCCAACCTGGACATGAACACTGCCAGGGATGGGGCATCCACAGCTTCTCTGGGAAACCTGTTCCAGTGTCTCACCACCCTTACAGTAAAGATTTTTTTCCTAATATCTAATCTAAACCTACCCTCTTTCAGTTTAAAGCCATTCCCCCTTGACCTATGCCTACATGCCCTTGTAAAAAGTCTCACTCTTTCCAGCTCTCTTGCTGGTACCCCTTTAGGTACCAGAAGGCTGCTCCAAGGTCTCCCTGGAGTCTTCTCCAGGCTGAACAACACCAACTCCCTCAGCCTGTCTTCATATGAGAGGTGCTCCATCCCTCTGATCATCAGTGAAACAGGTGGAAACAGGACAGGCAGTTCTACTACATTTAAGCTTCCCCACAATGCCCATTATTACGGTATTTGAAAGCAAGAATTTGGGCAACCAGCAAACAGATCTTCACGTTACAGTTAGAAATGGATACAAAATTTGGGCACTTAACAGTCTGCATGGAATGAATTGTCTGCTTCGTATTGTGCATATTAGAAAATATTTCCTTCACAGCCATGATTAAGGAAAATTCTCTGAAAAGTAATGAAAGCTGTGCAGTGCCGGTCCTTCAGTTTACCTCCTGGCTCTGAATTCTCTCACATGTACATACAAGCACATCCTGATGCAACTTGGATCTATTGGAATGGATGCTGACAAGCCCTGGAAGCTCAGTCTCCTTCCAAAACCAAATTTTTCCCATTTGGATTGTTTAGCTATTTGCACACGTGCATCGGTAGTATCTGGCAACATGGGGACAACAGAGCTATGTGTTGTTACTTAAACCACAGCAATATCACCATGTTATGTGCATTGAGGTACCAATAAAAATATTTCTTTGTAATCAGAGAAAACACAATGCCAGATATAGAGGAATTTGGAAAAAAAAAATTAATGCCAGAAATCAGGGCTTCAGTGATTTACTGCAGCACACCGAGTACAGTGCTGGGCCCAGGACACAAACTTTTTTGTATCCAATGTCAAGATTTCCCCGCAAATATTTTCATGGCTTTTGAAAGCAAATGTGTAATGTGTCTTGAAAAACCCTGCTGACAGCAAGATCCTGCCCAGCAGAAGAAAAGCAGTCAAGCTGGGCTCTGGCTTTCCCCAGAGCAGATTTGTTCCAGCTTAACTCGGGAGCTGTTACGGGGGCAGGTTGCCCAGAGTTATTCAATAACCTATTACAGCGTTCAGCAGGGTTCATAACCACGTCTTGCAACACCATGGAAAGTGACAGCAACCAAACCATGGCTTCTTCTTTATTTGGTCCCATCTCCCTGATAAGAATATATCTATATTAGTAAGTGAAACTGGGCAGGGATGTGCTCCTGAGAGCTGGAGCTGTTGCCTGCACTGCTACAGCACCACAGCGTCCCTGGCACGGTTTTGGCCCTAAACAGCCCTCCTTCCTCCAAAGGGCTCCTGGGCAGAGTCTGGGAGTTTCCTGAGTCCAGAGGCATTTCCAGCAGCCTGTTTGCTTGTGGCCACCCAGTCTAGAGACTTGAGTTCAGTGGTATGTAACAATGCTGTGCCATCCCAGTTTGTCCTGGTGCCAGAGAAACCTCTCTGGTGTGTTTACTAGAACAGTGTCTCAGTCAGTGAGTTATTTAGTATGTTGAGGTCTCTGCCTCTCCAGCTAGATACATGAATCTGGATACCAGAGCTCTTTCCAAAATTATGTAAAAATGACACACTGCTTAAAAAAGCTTGTTTCCAAATCAGCTTTTTCCCTCAAAAGTATTAATAATAATGGCAATCAGACCAGTTGATTTATCTGAAGAATTGCAGCTTTCCTTGCAATCTTAAATACATGTCCTCCATAGCCATAAGTGAGAATCCTGAAAGGTTGCTCAGACCTAAAGCTACTTTGACAGAGATTATATCCTTTACACTCACTGTTTCTGTGCTATTTTTTTTTAAGAGCTGAACACTAAGGTGCTGTCAGAAGCCAGAATCTGACCCAATTAGTGCAAACTCTGGCCTTCTTCCTTAGCACTGAGCATATGCTTGGAGCAAGAAACAAAGACAGAAAACACCCCTGTCCAAGAAATTGCCATGCTCTGGGATATATACAAACTAAACTCTTCGGCAAGCCAAGGCAATGCATAAACAGAACTCATAAAAGCTGCTTTGCCTCATAAAAGGTAAACTTCACTATTAATAGCTTCTCTAAGAATCAGTATTTTACATTCAAGTATCCTTAATTCCAAACACAGGTTATCAAAGGAAAAGAGATGAAAATAAGGTAGAACACATCCTAGGAGATTATGAAAACAAGGATGTTCTAAAAAATACCAGTTTCTGTTCCTGAGTGTAGAAGGACTGAAAGTACCTTTTAGCTAGAAAGAAAAGCCTCAAACAAACAGAGTCTTTTTCAAAGTAGTTTTGGTATATGTTGTGCTGCCTACTAACTGATGACATGCAATTCCCTTTCTGTGAATGAGCTGTATCTCATTTCTTCATGCAGTGCCTCTATTGTTTTTCCTGTTCTGTTGCATAAGGTGCAAGTTCCTGGGATAAGCAGCACATCTCATGATATCACATATCCTGAGAACTACATATTTTATCTGAGAGCGGGAGTTTTAGTTCCTTTATCATGCAGCCAGAGGCAAAGTTTCATTTCCAAAGTTATGTTTAGTGTCAGTAGAGTGAGTCTACTTGAGCTGACATCCCAACTCCACTTCCCAGCTGATCATCTGAATGGTTTTGTAGTATAAAGGCCACTTGATTAATATGATCGGAGAGTAACTGTCACAGAGTTTTACTTCCACTTGCATAGCCATGATTTTAAATCTTTTTGGATCTAGGACCTTTTTTTTTCTTTCTTTTAAGCCTTTTTCTCTGAACCCATTTGTACACAGAAACCTGAATTCTGTTTGCAAACAAAATCATCGAATGGTTTGGGTTAGAGATTAAAGACCATCTAGTTCCAGCCCCCCCTGCCAAAGGCAGGGACACTTTCTGCTAGACCTGGTTGCTCAGAACCCCATCCAACCTGGCCTTGACAACCTGTTCCAGTGCTTCACCATCCATGTATTTCTTCTGTATATGTAACCTAAACTTCCCCTCTTTCAGTTTGTACCCATTACTCCTTGTCCTGTCACTACAGTCCCTGATGAAGAGTCCCTCTCCAGCTTCCCTGTAGGCCCTCTTTAGGTACTGGAAGGTTGCTGTGAGGTCTCTACACAACCTTCTCTTCGCCAAGCTGAAAAGTCCCAAATTTCTCAGCCTGTCTTCACATGGGAGGTGCTGCAGTCCCCTTAACAGCTCTGTGGCCCTCTGGACTCACCCCCATTAAGTGCTATGGTAAGGCTCTGGTCAGAGCACCTGCGAAGTGGCAGGACACCAACAGGAAAATCCTGCTCGTGCTCTGCTCTCCCATTCCCCTCTCTGGCCTCCAGCAAACACCCAGCTGCTGCTTCTCCTCAGAGACACGAAGACTTGTATCTCTGCTGCTCCTCCTTTTGTACGGAAGTTGCCTATACACTGCACTGCATTTCAGACATCAAAGCCAACACTGCGAGTCTCGGCTTATGCCAACTGCTACGTCAGTTTTAGGGTAAGTGCTGGCAACCTCAGCACCATACAAGCACAGAAGATGACTCTGGCACCCAGCCTGGCCTGCACAGCAGTTATTTCTGTACACACGAAACCACTTGCAACAGCAATACAAACTCACAGTTGCTCGTATCTGCACATCAGCTCGTGCTGTTCAGCATCCTTCCTTTTTGTAACATGAAGTTAACAATTTTCCTGAATTATTACATGGGGGAAATGTTTATCCATGGAATTTACCAGTTACTCTCCTGTCATAACTGAAATATTTTTGTCTAAGCAGCTGGTAATCCATTTATTTAGGTAGGATTTAAATTGAAATAATGACTGAGTTCAGCATAGCTTTCTGAACCCCTTAATACATTGCTATACTAAAGCCTGTGGGTCACGACACAAATTAGAGTATGTGAATCTGACTGTTTCCCTGAAGATGTCAGGAAGGAAACCTTTGTCTGGAATAAATTGCTGGGATGTAGGATGTCTTCTTTTTACTTGTTTCCAAACATGTATTCCTCTGTAGTGGGAAAATCTGCCTCACACTAGTAGAAGGCTCTTTAATGAACCACTCAACTGTGGTATTTTCGGTTGTCCACTTGATGAATTATTTTATAACTTTGGAAACTGTTTGCAAAGTGGAGTCACTGAGATATACTCATACCCTCTCAGTGTTCTTTATGCCTTGGCCAGGACATTTCTCATCGAGCAGTCAAGGAACATGGAGTCCAGTGAAGTGAAACAGATGACAAGGCAAACACAGAAATCTTATGAAGGAGATCAGAAAAAAATCCCAAAGCCTTGTTATTACAGATAACTGGGGGGAGGACCTGTTGATTTATGCATCTCTTTAAGATGCTATGATTCCCATTTGCCAGAATTCTGTTCTTGTTTTCATCAGGTAGAAGGTGAGTTTGTAAAAAACACGGCTTTCTGCAAACTTTGCCTATTATTTATCTTTAAACCATTACTACCAGAGAGGAAACTGGTGCAGGAGCAATGAGTCTGAAAGCAAGAAGGACTATATAAAGATGATCTTTGGAGGGGAAAGTGATCTCACAGCATTATAAATTGCAAAGTTATTTTCCATCATAAAGAACTTATTTAGGCAGACGTAAGAGGATTGGAGGATCAATAGAGAAATGTATCCAGAAATATTATGCAGCTTGGTAAAAAATATTAACTCTTTGCTAACCCCACTATGAAACATTCACATTGATCTTAAGCAAATCTACTCCTGTGAATAAAATACAGTAAGCATGGTGCATTTACTAAGTAGGAAAAAACATTGATTTGATCACACTGAACAAAACAGACATGGAATCAAAAGGCTCTTTCTGATGAAAAAGGAGATTGCTGAAAGAGAATAGCAACAACAAAAAATGCAGAGCTGAACAGAGGTGTAATTCTAACATCAAACGCACTGATGACAACCAGATTATTTTCTACTCAGTACTGGCCAATGCGCCATAACAAACAGTTCAAAATATTCACATATTTATTTTCCTCCTGTTTGTCTTTTTCCCTCTCACATCTGTTTAGCTAAGGGCTGGAAGTGTGGTAGAACCCAGAAGTTTTGAAAAGCAGTTCTTCATGAACCAAAATGGAAATGAACTTAGAATGTAAGCCACTTTCTTTCCCCTGAGACACTGCTGTCCAAGAACAAGAAGAGTCCCTCTCCCGCTCCCCGGAATGCTGCCAGAAGCCTACATGCTATGTGTACCTCATGTGAGGTAGATAGGGAAACCCAGTCTTCTTTGGGATCCTTGAATGAGGTAGTTTTGAATGCTAAGCAGCATAATGTACTACAAAGAAACTGGAGGTTCTGTCACCTTTACTCCACAAAACAAGGACAATGACACACTATATGCAGAATTATTCCCGAGGAATTCAGTAACAAGAATGCTGTGTGTTTGTTTGCTTTAGCAGCCTCGGAGTTTAAGAGACTGGAGATGTTAAAGTTCAGGCTGCCTGTGAAGCTGCAGCTTTGCCCTCAGTGTGTGCAAGGCTTATGGGTGCAGTATTTGACTTCTCAGTACACAGCTGTGTACCTGAAGCCACGTGAAGACAAATACAGCAGAAACCTTGACAACTGCTCAAGACCAAGGAATAACTTGGGTGCCACGAGCACACTTGGAGGCCCTCCAGCACCTGTAGAGAGACTGGTTCCACCAAGGATCTTCATCTGCAGCCAGTTCTTAACATGGATAAGTTGCTCTGGATTTATTTTTCCCCAAGGGATACTGTATAGGCCAAATGCACGCATAACTCCACAGGGACAAATAAGGGAAGTACTACTCATGCAAAGGTCATGTGCTCTGCTGAAGTTTACATCCTTGTTCCAATGTACCAGAACACTAAAGCACACCAAAGAAAATAACCCAAGGCTTTCTTTAAATGTGAAGAAACCCAACTTATTTTTGTCTGCCTTGTTCTCAGTCTTACTGAACCACTTTTGCTGAAATATTCCAAAAATATTCAGGCTGAGTAAAACAGCTGCCTAGAAAAATTTCAGTTCAAACATTAAAAGTTTTACATATACTCTGAAAAACTACAAGGGACTATAATGGGAACTGCTGGGCAACTTTCCTAATTGGTGGTGCTACCAATCTATTACATAGTCAGGAACTTACATATTTTATTTATCAGGGACTACACTATCAACTACCCTCCAATGAGCTGAAAACAGGCAGTAAAACAAAACCAGGAGGGAAGCAGAGAGCAGGCAGAGCTGCCAGCTGACCTAGGACAAGCCCAGTGAAACTGTTCTGTGGCCAGTCTGGCCAGTGAGAGACACAGAAGGACAGTTTCCTGTGTCTGCTACGGCCTTACAAAGCTATACCAGACACGTGCACATGCACATTGCCCTGACAGAGAAGGCTTTCACAACATGAATAGTCTGTACCTCTCCCAAGGTCATGTGCCTGAAACCCACAGCCAGTCAGACTGACGCTTGAATACGAGTGGAGCCGTACAGGCTGTCGAGATAAAATTATCACAATCGTATTTCAGCAGACTGAAAAGAAACCTGAGATGCGTGTTCAGATTAGCTGCAAGAAATAGGATCCCTGGACAAGCAACAGGCAATCCTATCAGCATGCTGTAAGAAAAACTGGAGCAGGTTTCTCACAAACCAAGCTCTGGAGAAAGAGGAACAAAATAGTTCCTTCTTCTGAGGCAGTAAATGAGTGTTTCCAGAGCCATGTGATGACAGAGTGGTCAGGACTGTCCCTCACATCTATCTGTGTGACTACAAAGAGCACTTGGCACTGAAGTCTCCTTTCCTAATTCACTGGACAGACCTAAAATGTTTCTGCAGTGACACATGTAGGACACAGAAGGTCCCACCTAGGAGATTTAAGAGCTTGACTTATTTTCTGCTAACTCCAAAATAAAAACCAACAAACAAGTAGCTTGTGATATGTTCTTAAGACACTTCAATGCGATTGTGTGCGTGAGCTATGACAAAAAGACAAAGTTTTAGAATTTTTAACTTTCCATTGTGTAATAAATAGTAGGTATTACAAACATTTTAGTCTCTTCAGGCTGGGAAAGACTAGGATTTATCGCAATTTAGGATTGTGATAACCTATGTAATTTCCTGAGGTCATAAAGTTAAGCTGTAAAGTTCTTGCATCAGGTCAAGAGAACTCCTGACACACCAGAAACTCTACTTCATGATGAATTACAGTCAGATAAAGCTGTCATTTGAGAGATTATAATACCAATGTTCTACTCAATAACCATACTTGTACAGGATGTTGCTTTTACGTCTGTAAGGGGGTTTTTGCACCTCTTACCTTCAGTAATGTGTGATCCTATCTTTGGAGTGCCTGTTACACTAATATGAAGTGACACTTCCTTACCGAGGGTTCAAATCTTAGTTGACCTTCCATTCTGCCCTGGACAGGTGAATGAATCAGACTGTCAATTTTGTAATAACTAGTTGAATTTCACTTTTAATAAGATTTCCAGTGCAGATTATTTTTTGAGCCATTCTAGCCATCAATTTTTCATAGGGTCAAAAGAACTGTTGTTCTGGATCATGCATATGACAGCATAAAACAAGGATAAATTACAAGTACAAGATTTGATATATAGGAGACAGAAGATAAGGAATTCACCTTCAACAAACAGTTGAATTGTGAGTACTAAGGTCTGGCATTGAAAACAGAACAGGAGATACCTGGTAAAGAGAGTAACGTGTGACTGCCATGTAGACTTTCCATGGCCTTCAGAGTCAGAGATGCTCAACATCGCTGAAAATCAGACACAGAAGGTATTATTGCATTTAAAGCCATGGAAAGTTTATGTATGTAATGCACCATCTCCTGCCACCAATATTTCTAGAGCATAAGCAGGGTTATTTAATGAGTGGAAAAGGAATGCATTTATGAATGAATGGATGTTAGGGCAGAGGGTTGGATGTTAGCAGCTGTCAGAAGAGTGGAGGATTCCTTTCCTAACACTCAGTCTGATCTCTTTCGGGGTTTGATCCCATGAGGAAAGCTAAACCACAAAGCCATCTTGGAACACCTTCATTTTGGTCTCTATCGAAGACCATCTCCCCTCCCTGCCCCACAACCACACCATCCAGTTTATTCAAGAATGCAGCTGGGCAGCTAAAACCAAGAGGGAATGCCTTTCTCTCATCACTCCTCAGCCAGAGAGTCTGTGAATGGCACATACGTACAGCACTTTGGCCTACAGAGGGGTCATGAAAATGGAAGAAGTTATCTGAAATTATCTGAAAGCACAGAGCGTGAACCACCTGGGGTATTCACCACAATGGGGCTGAGGATAGCATCAGAGCCAAAAGAGATTTGGTTTAAATTGTAAAGCCCTCATGGTATCATCCCACTGATGTGATAGTTTTAGCCAAGTTTCACCAAACTCATTTAAATAAGCTTGTAATTTTAAATAGTGCTACAGGAATCACAATGCCTGCACTTTCCAGCATGACACGTAGAAGGGATTTAGGCGGGAACCAACTTATTCGTTGCACAGACTTTTCTTCCTAGGAAAATGGCAGTTTCTTTTGCCCAAACTTTATCACTTAAAAAAGAAGACAGTTTACAAGTGTTTCATCTGTTCTCTCCTGCTGTTTTTGCCACTTCCTGCAATATTTGGAAAGTCCTGCTCTTTATTTAAAAGCTAAGTAATCAGATATGGCCAATAACTCCCCGACACATCTATCTGATTTGTTGCCTACATCAGCATGGGAAATTAGATGACCCCGACTGTACCTTCATTCTACTAACGGAGTGGAAAGCTGCTGCAAAACAATAGCATTCTGCAGTTGGTCCTTTTCCTCGCCCTGTTTCCCCTCCAAAGCAGAAGAGCTGAGGCAGAGGTGCCCAGGGCAGAATGCTCTGCCCAGTGATGACAGAATTCTTAATGATAATATTTCTGCTCCAAAAGCACGAATCGGACCAGACCCTGTGTTAGAAAGGTCTCCCACTCTATTGCTTTCACCACAAATGTGCACCATCCCAGGAATTTCTCCATGGGCCATGACTGACAGACTCCAATTTCTCTGCTTCCTCCCTGAGCTGTGCAGGTACAAGGCAGCTCTGAGTTGGTTTCAGCTTCAGCAGTTGCTAACATGCTCTGCATCATCACTGGGCACAGTGTGGTGCTAAGTGAGCTCTGCAGCTCGTGTCTGGCATTGGAGCACATCCCACCAGCCTGGGGAAGGGACAGAGGGGAGCTCATGTTGTTGTCTGCAGGCACATGTTCTGTGTCTGAACGGGGAGTGGGGACACTACACCTTCACGCAGGCAAAACAAGATTTCTTGAAGCTTTCTTATTTCCTTTCCTTTCCTTTCCTTTCCTTTCCTTTCCTTTCCTTTCCTTTCCTTTCCTTTCCTTTCCTTTCCTTTCCTTTCCTTTCCTTTCCTTTCCTTTCAACCCTTCCTATCTTATCCTATCTTATCTTATCCTATTTATACGTGTGTATGNCTATTTTATCCTATCTTATCTTATCCTATTTATACGTGTGTATGTCTAAAGCCAACCCCAGGATAAAGCCTTGTGAAGAAATGATAACTCAGCTAGATTTATCAGACTTCTGTTCACTTGAGAGGTCTTCTTGTAACCACAGATGACCACAGATCCTGCCTGTGAAAGTGTGTCAGCAGGCAAAGTCTTTGATCATGAGAAGTTCTGTAGAAATTAAGAAGCACCAAGCACACCATGGACTGCTCTTAAATACAAAAGCTTGTTGAATGTATCTGTACACATATATCTACATATGTGTACATACAGATGCATACATATATACTCATAGTCTAGAGGTACCTTAACCTGGAGTCACCCAAACTACTACATCTGAGCTTTTGCTTTTCAAATCTGTGACAAAAATGCCAGGATGGAAATGTAAGAGAGTTTCAAAAGCCCACAAACGTCCTCAGTGAACAGGCTTTTCACATCCTCACATCCAGAGTATTAAAAAAAATCATTTTAATAAGTGACTCCTTATAAATGATTAATGTATTGCATTGCATGTAAGTGCTCTCCTGTTTCTAGGAATATCTTGTTGGGTAATAGTCTCATTTGTGATTCATATGCATGTTCTTTTATAATTGTAGCGAAACAATGGTTTCTGGGTAAGCGGTTTTTAAAAGTTTGTTGGGTGCTACAGGAGATCAAAGTATAATAAAACTTACATGGAAGCAAAAATTGTGCATGAATAACAGCACCAGCTTTAACAAAGGACTGAATAAACACATGTAATTCTAAACAGGATGGACTGAACTTTTCATCCTGTCAATTCATCGTGGAAGGCTCCATTCAGATGAAAAGGCTGAGCAGATAAGCCTGCACGTATCACCACAGCCATTTGCTTCAAAAACATGCACACACAAGCCTGGGTTCCCATGGGCAGGGCAACTCTCACTGCAAGATGCCAACACAGACCTTTACATGCAGGGTTTGGGACCCTCTAAACAGAGTATATGCACATGTAAAAGCAGCCTCAGCAAATAGTACTGACTAAACCAGGCAGTCTTTATTTCAGTGAGCAGAGAGGTGGCCAGAGCAGCTGGGATGACCTCAACTTCATATCCCAGCACCATCAAGAAGCAGATACCAACTGCCAAATATGTCAGATATGACACTTCAAGATCTAGTCACCTGTTGTTCTGTTTTAGTGAGGGAAGACATTGAGGCAGTGACTTGGAATGACATTTTGCTTTGCTGTTAGAAATAAAAGGGAAGCTTGTAAGCATGGAGTAAGTACAGCACTGAACAACTCTTAACAGCAGATCACTCCCAAATTCAACCAAAATTCCTCACAGCTTCTCCAGAACTTCTACTACTGCCCATACAATCCTGGTGGGGACTCTTGAATCTCATTTATCAGTGCCAAAAACTAGGGGAAAAAAAGGTTTTTCTGCTTAGCCATCTGCATTCAGAACCAAATTGTTCAGCTGTAGGGCTTCGGCATTTTTGACAGTAAAAGTAAATTGCAAGTGCAGTGATCAGCCAGTGAGCAGCAGTCTTTGTGGAATTACTCAATCATCCAGACTGAACAGACAACACATAGGTTAGCTTATTGCTTCCAAAATATCCGATAAAAATATGAGGAGAACAGCCTAATTCTGACTTAAACAGTGGAGGAAAAGAGCACAGAACAAAATGTGTCAAAAGTCAGAGGCCTCTTTTCCAGAAAATTATACAGTTAGAAGTCATAAATTTGTTCAGAATAAAAGGCATGCAGCAAATAATATATTTTACCTATATAAAGTTTGGGTTTGAGCAATTGTATCGAAATGCAGTGTTTTGAATGCAATATCCAAGTATCACAATAATCCATTAATACAGAGCCATATGGATATTATTTTGTCAAAATAAAATACAGAATGGAGAAATCTTAGAGCCTTAAATTGCTCTGGGATTTCTGTATAGCCTCTTTGCAGAAATACTAACCCAAAATGTAATGTGAGAAAAGCAGCAACTAAGGACATTCAGACTGAATGTCTTTCTTCATTCCCAGGTGAACAGAAAGCTCCATGACTTGTGTCCAAATATTTTGAAAGCATCAGTACAAAGCAGTGACAGGTATTAAAGACATCACCTACCCTCCACGATTACATGAACTGTATCAGATTGAAGAAATAAAACTTTTTTTCTTTTTTTCCCCCCCTTGCTATGGCAGTTATTTTCATTCCCCTCAACATCAATCTAGTCTTCTATGGAATGTAGTGGCATTTTAAGACATGAACTGTGAAGGTCATGAACTGAATTAACAGAAAGGGTAAAAAATAATTTTAAAAATGTAGTACCAATATTTATACAGGAGTTTAAGAGGCCATAATCATTATGAAGTCTGTGTAACTGTTTGTGCATAAGAAGGGCTTCAGGGGGATGAAAACTAGTAAAATTTGATGTGCCTTGTAATCCCTGGATGAACTGCAAGGCCCTGCCTGCAGGAATGGCTCCTGCACTAGGAAACGCTGTTTTGTCACTGGGAGAGATATGCAGGTGAGACTGCCCAGCCATGTCTGGGCTGTGCATGCCAGGAGCCCTGCCAGGCCTGTGGGTGTGCCAAGCTGCAAGCCCATGGCCTGGGACAGAACCAGGTAGGACCATCCCTACACCCTGCCCTTGCACTGCACTGGGGGAAATCCAGGAATACTAACAAAACCAGAAAAGCGGTGCATTCAACAGGCTCCTTGGTGCGGACAGTGGAGGGAGCAGGAAATGTGCAAAACGTGCCTGCAGCGCTGCTGGCAGCAGGCTGGGACACACGAGGCCGGCTCTCAGCAGGCTGCGGGATCGCAGGTGAAGGCTGGCACGTCCCTGTGTCCCTGCCTGCCCTCTCGGGGGTCAGCTCTCCCCCAGGCCGGCTGCACCAGCAGCAGCACCCTCTCACCCTGTCTGCATGCATGGGACTCTGTGTCACCTGCACTGTCATGCTCTACTGTTAGACAGTACAAACAGTCAAGTTTTCTGCTGAGGCAACAGTCAGTACAAAGCTACCAGAAAGACCCCAAGCAAAAGCCACCTAGAACAACAAAAGAGAATTCAGGGTGCACAAAACAAGTCTACACTGTTAACAGTGTTGTGTGAATAATTTACCAGCCTCTTCCTACCTCTACCTTCTGTGCTTTAGTACCAAAAGGTACTAGGAAGCATTCAAAATGTCTCAGCCTGACTCTTAAGAAGCTAAAAATCTTAACAGAAATTGCATATGGAATTCCTTTTCTTTTGTAAGCTTCAGAAAAACATGCTTTGAAATCCCCAGTGCTCTTCCATCAATGTGGAGGTGACTAAATGTAGCAAAGAGCAAAGGTATTATAGGGCAGATTCTTCTCTGCTTTTCATTACATTGTATAGCTGCTCACATCTGTACCATGAGTTCAAAGCTTGAACACAAACTGTTACTGTCTGACAAAAACTCTGCACTGTGTATCAAAAAGCACCCAGCCACATTTTCAAAAGCATTTTATCTCCCAGAAGAATGTTTTCAAACATAAATTGCATTTCTCAAAGCCACTGCCAGTACCCAAGCACTCCCCACGAAGACAGATAACACCGCACCCTACCCGTAGAAATGATGCTCCTCCGATCGCTTGCTCTGTTCCCTGCTTCGTCTGCCTCAGAGTGCTCAGATCAGATCCTGCCCCGGAGAAAAAGCAGAGTCAAAGGCTTGCGATACTCAGAGCCGAGTGCTGGAGCCAGGCTGCAGGAGGATCAAGGAGTACTGGGCTGAAGCAGCATGGATGGGAGATGTATCAAAGTATACTATCGCTCAAGCATCACGCATAGGTAATTGAGAGCATCTCACTTCGAAACTGCTGGTCACCATCTGGTGATAAAATGTGGAGATGCCAAGTGAGTTAAAGCAAGCTTGTGCATACCAGCATATTTTAGTTACACTACATAATGAAACCCATCATCACCTTCATTCATACTGTGGTGTCTGTCCCAGCGTTGCAGTTTCATACAATTTGCGTTAACTTTCTCTCTCCTTAGCTTCAATTACAAGCCAATTTCATCTTTCCATCACACACACATAAGCATAACCTTCCAATTCAAGACACTTCTAATATGAAAGGAACTTAAGTGCAAAAGAGAGCAGCTGAGACCTACAAAGTCATGCCACTCCTAAAAACAGGCGCAGAAGTCAGGCATTGGCATGAATTTGCTAAATGATGCAGAATTAAAGTGCTAAAGAAAAAGACAGGAGTCTGGCCCTTTCCCTACTTCACAACTCTTCAGTGTGAATTACTGAATCCTGGGACAGCAGCAAGATGAGGCCTAGCTGACCTTTAAAACACCAATAATTTCCTAACATGGCGAGATGTTTTAAATATATGTAACAGCTTTAAACACCCAAAGCGCTCTCCTTTTAATTATTTTTGCTACATCTGAAATATTTGAGGAAAAGGTAGATGATATCTCTAATTTGTTAATTACCAGCTGGCTCCTACCGTGCATTATTAAGCTACTATGGCAGTGACTAATGTCTCTGACAATACTAAATTACCAACAACACCTTGTGGAGGAATGTGACCTGAGCAGCCTAGAAAGGACTAGCCGCAGGTGTTTATTTTCAGATAAAGATGGTTTATTAACTCAGGCACAAGACAGCAAACATTAAATACCACAATAATGCCCAAGTCTAGAGGAGGAGGGCTGCACCCCAAACCCCACGTGCTCTCTACCCCATGCCCGTGGCTGGAGTAACCCAGACACCCGCATCTCACTCCCTGCTCATGGCACAGCTGTGGAGGAGGAAGGGCACTCAGGATTTTTCCCTGGAGGTGCTTTAGCTGCAGCCGTGGCTCCCCAAGCTTGGTGGCTTGGGCAGGGGTGCTGGATGAGCAGAAATGGACCTCACACCCATGTTCAGGACTCCTCCACTTCCAGCCCAGAGGTCCCATAGGCTTTGAAACAGGGAAGATGAAGACAAAGGAAATGTAATAATGTAACTGCCCACAGAAGGTCCCTCTGCACAGCTGCAGCCCAAGCACTGCCCTTTTCCTCTCACCTTTGAATACAAGTCCTTTTTTTTCTCCTTTTTTTTCTTTTTTCTTTTTTTTTACTCTAAGCACTTTCTGCCTAATTGATTAAACTAATAACATTATAGCTTGGACAGGAACTTACACATCTTAGTCGTATGTGTGTGAAATAACATTACTCTCCTTTCCAAATCCTGCTGGAGTGGTTAGGAAATCCAGTCTTCTCTTGTGCAGTTGCATTATAAAATTGCTGAACAAACCTATTCTGCTGTAATGGGAAGGGACACATTTTCTTCCCTACTCTAAGTAGGTCAATGAAAACATGATGTTGTGAGGATGAAACTGTTTTCCTCAGTCTTCTTCCCCCTAATGGCAGTTTCAATTCATTCCAATTTAATTATGTTTCTAGTGTTAGCATAATAACACTGTAAGGTTATTAACAACTGATGTATTGGTGGTCCTAAAGTCTGGGGTTTGTGCTTTCTTGTGGGCTTATTTTAGCCTTAGGTATACACATGCAATTCCTACACATGGCACATCGTGGCACAGTTAAGAAAAACCTGCAAAGAAATCTGGATGTGAAACACAACAACACATTATGAGGCACAAAAATTTCACTCTCAGCTCTGAGATTGACACTGAGCTTCTACATTAATGTGATGTCTTTTTTAGGATGACGTTCTGACTATCACCTACTCTAAATCTGCGACCAGTGAACTTGCTCTGAATTAGCACTGGTGTAAACAAAGAGTATTTCCAATGGAACTACTCCAATTCATAGCACCTTGAGACTTCTCTGCATGCATTTCATCAGGGGGGATTAACCAGTATCTGGAGAAACATTCAACTTGCAGCTATAGCTGCCTGAATACTAAATGCAAACTAGGCCACTGGCAATAAAAATACATTTGTGGGGAGAACACCCCTCTCCTCAATGAGAAAAAGGGAAGAAATTACACTGCACTAAAGAGAATACAGAGTGCCTAAGTATTATCAAAAGAAATGTTAAATAAAAAAAAAAGGATGTTGCTTTTCTACTGTCTATTTCAGAACAGATGGTGTAAATTAGTTTTGTACATTATCTGCAAAAAAGAAAATAAAAATTAACTCACCTCATGTAATGCCTATTGCAAGCTCTCACTCACCCACACAAGAACTCCAAAGGCCCCATTCTGCAGCCAAATGTTTGTCATAGCAAAGGTTACACGCTCTTACAACCCACTCCTTGTATCCTTGTCCTGAAAACAACAGGCCTGCCTAGGACAGTAAAGCTAAGCACATACAAGTGGACATCACTCTGTCCTCAGTGTGAAATTTTTACCCTATGAAACCCCATGACTTCAAAGGAAACTCGGATTTCATCCGAAGAATCCAATTACATGTTTCAGATTTAGGATGGACTGTCAAGTGCCAGCTGACAAAGTGATGTCCCCAAGTATTTCAGGACAATGATATTTGAGCTGAAATGCAAAGCCAGCTGTTTATGCCTTATCTAAGGAACATTTCAAAATGAGGAAACTGTATGATGATTTAAGTGCCTCATGCACCTCAGCAAAACACATTCCACTCTGCAGAGAGATCTTTGTAACCAGAATTTAGAAAGAATGTCTGTCACTAAAATAATTCCATGAGCAGTATTATCACCAGTATTGCCAAATCACAGGGATGGTAGGAAAGATACGTAATCCACCTCCCACTGGGAGATAAGAGTCAGATACACTTTGTTCATGTTTATTAAAGTCATTCCTAACACTTCCAGTGATGGAGACTCCACAAGATCCACTGGCAAGGTATTTTGTGGATAAAACTTTACTAGGGCTTACCTCATCTTCCTTGTTTCATATTAGATGCATTTCTCTTTGTCCATGGCACAGAGATTACTGGCCCAGTCTTTGCAACAGCCTGTACTGTGCTATCAGTGCTTGAAAACCTGCCTTTCTCCTACTCACTCCTCAGAAGGCTGCTCTTCCTTAGGCACAGAAAACGTTACCCTTTCAGGATTTCCCCTTGGGGTATGTCCCATGGATCGCTGGTCTCTTTTCCTGCCCTCTTCTCCAAATCCAAAGTGGTCACCATTTTATTCAAGAGCAGTGCTCCAAACTGAACACAGAACTCCAGCTGAGTGCTCACCAGTGTGGGGATTGCTCCCTGCAGACTGTGGTCCCATTTTCAGCCCAGTATTGTGCTTTCCTTTCTTTCCTTTCTGTTGTGCAACAGCTCAACATTGCCAATTCCTGTTCAACCAGAGATCCACAGTAACCTCTATCCTTTCCTGAAGAGCTGCTGTGCCACTGGCTGTTCCCCAGCCAGTACTGGTGTCAAAAGCTACAAGGACACAGCTCAGCAAACCTGCTGGAACTACACACCACCACTGCAGCCTCTGTGCACCCAAAAAGCTAGGAGTGCCCTTGCAATGCTGCCTGGCAAAAGGCACCAAGTTGTGTGTAGCTTTTCATCAGCACACAGTACAAAACACTGGAAATCCATCAAGGACTGGACCAGTATTTGCATAAACTTCCACACTTTTTATTTGCTCTATCCCCCAGGAGCAGGGTGGAAAAACAAGTAGGACTATTTCTTCCAAGGCTGAAATACCCAATTTTATGTCCTGGCTCTGCATGGAGCCTGTCAGTATAGGTAGTCAAGCCTAGTACAAGCCTAAGAATTCACCTACAGTCGTGTACAACAGAAAAAGGATAGGACCAATGACCTGTGAAATAGGTATGGACAGACCTGGCTAGGCTGGGGTTGCTTTCTGGCAGAACTTGGTTTCTCTTGGACATAACACAATGGATGACTTATGTAGTACTTTACATGCACAGTTACAAAGTTCAGGCTTTGTGCACAAGGAATTTATTTCCGCCTTCTGAAAAAGAGAGTGGCCTGAAAAGTTATCAATCTATCTTCTTACTTGATGCCCTTTTCACAGAGAACACACTGTTCCAATGAAAAGTGGATATTAAAAAGTATAACAGTAAAGATTAGGCCCATTCAGTCCAAGTTACCACCAAGTTATGAGTAACTGCACGTGACACTCAGCCACCACCTACTGCCCCTTCCATGAAAATGTACTGGCCTGCAAAGAGTTCACAAAAGCCTGGAAACTATTATTTTTCCAAAAGTCTTTAAACTCTAACACTTTTAATTCTATTTAGGAATACATTATCAGATTTAATGTAGAAGAAGAACTTGTATTTGTTTGGATTCTTTTCAACCATCCACTACCTCCTCTATTTATTTAACTGTATGATTTCTGAAATCACATTTGCTGTCACCTAGGGTCTCATAATTGCTTTTTGCCATTACCATTTTAGCGAGTTTCCTCTGTTTACCTCCACGTCCTACTGTAAATCCTTTTTTCACTTGCTCTGTTAAATTTTATGGCTGACCTGAAACATTATGTATCAGGTATTAGAGTCAGGATGAATGTATTGTTTACACATTTCCAGCAATTTTCAAAGCTCAAGTTATTGAAAAGAAACAGTTTTACCTGTGCTAAAAGAAATGTTTAACCATTCTTTTGCTGAGAAGCCTTCATTCCTCCATTGTTTCACACACAAAAACTCTGCAGGCAGATACAACTGTTTCCTTCCTGCTACAATCACAGAACAGCGGCCGAGTTTATTAACAAAAGCCACACTTCATCCCCCAAGGATGGTTCACATGGAGCTTTAGAGCTTACAAGTGCAAGTGATTGCTCTGGCAGCTGAAGGTCTGCACCTTTGCTGATGACTTCTGTTTTGAACTGACATGAGTCTATGGGAGACACGCTCAGAGGGCTCCTTGCAAGCCACACACAACCTCTTTTATTTGAAAATGTGTCTCCTCCAGAAATTTCCTCCCTAACTGAGACTCTCTAGGCAAGCAGAGGAGATGGAGCAAGAACTTTTGGTGAATTACCACTTCTGAACATGCTGCCAGCCTGCCCCACTTGCTGTGACTGTGTTTGATGGGTCACTCAACTCCACGGCTGGAATCAGGGGGAAGACAATTCAGACCTTTGGATAAAGAGGCCTGGCAGGTGGCATAGAAAGATGGGGAAACCAGGATGCAGAATAGGTTGTAGGGGAAGTAACGTGATAGACAGCATTACCAGAAGTGGATTTTTTTAGGAAAAAACCACGGCTTGTTTACAGAATAGACTGGCAGAGAAAGTAACTTGACTCTCAGCTTCGTTAAGTTCTCCCTGCATTCCTGTACCAACCAGCATAATACAATCTGTAGCTGCATTAAGCTGACGTATTTTCCCTAACAAGACATGGAAATTGATCAAAATTTTAAGAACAAAAATAAAATCATAAAACACTTAGCATTTAGTTAGATCTGTTTGGAAATTTGTTTGATCTGTTTGGAAACAAGACTGTTGGTGTATGTTCACAGAAAAGTTAAGTATTTGCTATTGTAATAGCAATTAAAAATATACATCAAATACCAAGATAAAGGACTGGCCAGCTCTCCTATACAAACTTTAATTTTTCAATTAGGTGAGAAAGCTTTCAGTCATATAAAGTAGTTAGGATTCCATGTTAAAAAAGTGACAAGATTTCAGAACTATCAACTCAGAAGTTTAAAAAAAATTAAATCATTGTGTTGCTTTTGTAATTTCACATTTTTTTAGATGCAAAGTTAGTAATTCTTCAGTCAATTTATAGGAAAAAACAGAGTGACTTAAAAGCAGGGAATGGATTGTATTTCCGTATCACACAAATGATACAGTAAACCAATATAAATGAGTTGTGCATTAAAAAAAACCCAGGGGAACAGATACTTGTGATAGCCAAACTATCATTGCTTTATAAATCTGGAAAGAATCAAAGTGTTCCTGATCTTCTTCCAAGGACAACGTCGCATTAAGAATGAAGACACACTGAAAAGGTAGTAATTACTAGAAAGCACATACTTCCGTTACAAGAGGTATTTTTAAAATGTAGCAGGAAAGCCCAAGATTACTAATTCTATCTGCAGCTGTTACTTGGTAAAGAGTACTCAAGGACAACTTCACTCCAAGCATGTTCCTCTGTGCTTTGCCTTTGCTTACTTTCATTGTGTTTAAAAGAACTAGTCACAAGTTGTCATTAAATTGCTTTGAAAGTCTACTTGCTGACAGACGTTTCTGTCTCTGCTTCATTTTTCTCTTTTTTTCTCTTTGTTTAGATTCCACTTAGAGCAAATTTTCTTACAAATTTACAAGGAGGTATTTCATATCAGACTAGTCTTATCCTTACCACAGACATAAAAGAAAATAAGAATGCAGCACGTAGGTACTACTTTTCATCCCTTGATCCTGGAACATTTCACAGAACCAGGCAAGTATCACCATCACTGCTCTCAAAATGGGAAACACCAAACCCCCTCCCTGACAAAGATCACAGGCACAGAAGCTGACTTGTTCCCTCCACTGCCCCAGGGAAGGTTATGTTCAGCAAACAGCTATCACCACGCCAGCAAATGAATTAATAAAGAAAGATTCATTATTTCCACTGCTTTCCTATCTCTTTATTACTCAGAGTATAATCCCTAAATCAAGTTTTATAGCAAGAGACCACGTAATTGGTTCAGACACAGGAAAGAGACAGTGAAACTCAAGTTTCCTGTAACACCCCCTGCCAGGAAGGATGGCTTTTTCAAGACTTTAGGTATTAGGCATTCTCTCAACTACCACAGCTGCAATTAGATGCATTTTTAAGCATCCTATTAGTGGGAAGTATCGCTATGTTTCCAGGTAAAGTCACTGCATACCATAATAATCAGCCAGGAAGTTCTTTATTCCCTGATACACCAGGAGCTGGAATGAATAGTAAGTGCAAGACATCTGACATCACTTGGACTGGCAATCTCCCTGGGTTTCCACTCGTGGGCTCAGAGGTGATGATATGGCTGCATAGGACATAATAATTGCATCAGTTTGGGGGTTGGGTGGGTTTGTGTTTTTTAACAAAATTACAAAACTACAGAATTGAGGCTTTCTACAGTGTGGTGCACCATACAGACTGTCATACTCTGCCAAAACAAATCACTGGGAGCAGAATCATTAGGACCCAAAGGAAATTGTATCACTATAAGCTGCTTCTTTTGAGCTCAGAAAAATACCAGCACATTGTCAGGGATCCCTGGGGAAACAGTCCTTAAACCCCTTACCAACCAGTTCCTGATGACTGGAATGTCAATTTTCTTATTTATGGCAAAATGACCACTGCAAAAAGCTTGAAGATGAGGCTAGAAGCAAAGTTTTACAATGGTAAAAATGATCATGACAGAAAGAAAGAAAATGGGAACCATGTACAGTAACTGTAAAGTCTACCAAGAAGGGATTTTTAATACCCATAAGCATATCCCTGCCCTGGTTTTAGCATGGTTTGCAAAGAAAAAAGTGTAGGATTTATTAACGGGAAAAATGCTGCAAACCCATTTTCACCTCAGAAAGCATGATGTTTTTGAACTCTCATGTCAAAGTCACTTACAACTTAATGGTAACAGAACGGGAGGGACATGAGCAGCCTCCTTGAGAAGCAGACATGCCACCAGCCATGAGAAAGCAGCACTTCTCCCTAGGAGACACCGAACAGTCAGCTCCTCGGAGCAGGAAAGCACGGCATGTGCTAGTGATGAACACTGTACCAGCAGCAGAGCAGCATCTCAACCACTCACACAGTACCTGAAACCAGGAGGCACCAGCTTCAGCAGTGTTCTGAGCCCTGCTTGATCCCCCTGAAGATCAGCACCTTCATCATCTCTCCTCTCTCTGCCGCAGCAAGAGGCAAGGGCTGAGGACAGGCTCCCTCTCACCCTCCCATCCCCTGTCTCAGCACACCTCTCCATTTCCTCCTGTGTGGGATTATTGGGGGTCCAGGGAAATGCAAGGAAGGGAAGGGAAGGCTGCAGTGAGGAAAGAAGTCCAGAAGATCAAGAAGAAGGTGTCACCATCCCTAGCAATACCTTGCTACAAAAGCATTTAAGAAAGTGATGTCTCCTCTCTCCTTCCTCCCTCTCCCCTTCCCAACAAATCCTAGTCACCTTAGAAGCACAAGGCTAGTGAGGGAGAATGGGGCAGGAAGAGAAGCAGGGCAAGGAAAGGAGAGAGAGGTTCCAGGTACCACACCCTCACCCAAAAACCTTAGCAGTATCATGCTGCTGTGTAGTACCAGCACTGCTGAACACATGCAGTACCATACTCACCCTAACCAAGAAAAATTCACCCTAACAGCTAGCCCACGATTTTCCATTTCAGTAAATATGCCAACATTATAACCATTTAGAATTTGTATCAAATACAGCTACATTTTCTACCGGAAAATATCAGTTTATTGAACGTCTTCCATTTATTTCTATGATAATTGGGAAATATTATTTCAGGCGGATTAGGTAGACCAGAACAAACTTCTAAAAGTCAATCCAATACCACAATGTAGTTCTTTACCCTGGGAACATCCTGTTCCGGGGTGAGATGCTCATTCCCTTCCAGGAGAGAGGTTTTTCAGGCAGCTTCACTTCCCAGAATTCAAAGCATGTTTCTTTGTGACAAAGCTCTCCAGTGCCTCTTGGACATTTAATTATGGGAGAAGGGTCTCAGATAATGAAATGGGAACATCATGCTCCTGAACTATAACTTCTGAAAAGCAATACACTGTGGTAGGGAAATGCAATTAAATTTTGAACTGACTCAGGAATTTCCCATGGAACATTAATTCTATTTTCTGCTCACCTCTTGAATGTCAGTCTATTTTTCTCTTTCAGTTTAGGAAGCTTATAAAAGGTGCAATGAACCCCTACTTCTAAATTTGTGGATTCTCTCTCCCTCCCTCCTTGGGGAGGCCATAGCCATGGGAAGGGTGCATCTTAAAACAGAAGCCTATGGTGTTAAACCTCATCAGAGACTATGCCTAGCCCGAGGAACTGCTAGCTAGATATGCAACACAGAGAAATAATAAAGGTATTTCCACCCCCTTCCAACCCCTTCTGGTTGGCAGGGGCTTTGGGAGATCACATGACTTGCCTGAAGCTGCACAGGACCCTGTTGCAAGAGCCAGAAACTAACCCCAACTTCACCAAGCCTCACTGCAAGTTTTACTCATCTTGACATTTCTTGTCTCAAAGGTCTTCCACTTCAATACCAAAACAAATACTACAGTAATTCCTAATGTGATGGAAAAAAATTCCTTCATGTAAGCAACTGTTGGCCTGGAACTTTAGCAGAGGACTGATGTGCTGAGCTAGTCTGAGCTACTTAAATAATACCCAGCTATTACAAACTATAAAAGAAATGGCTTGAATGCTGTTTCTCATCCCTGCATCCCATTTTTATTCTGGATTTACCTTAAAGGTTATCTTTCTTCTCCATCCCCTACACCTAATCACACAGAAAACACTTCACAGCAGATTTGCTCACCCAAACACACCCGAATGTTTTGCAAAATTCAGGCAAGCTGACCAATAGGGATGAACTCAATCAAATGCCAGAAAGATACCAAAACATACCAGACACATCATCTTTCCTTGAAACAGAGGAACTGTTTCTATTTTAGTTCACCCACTTTCACATATTTTGCATGACACAGACTGCCATTATACGCATCTCTTCAGCACTGATATCTATAACCAAAAATGTCAGGCGTTTTAGTTATCTGCAGACAGCACCTATTTCCTAGGGTTATTATGGGCAGTACTAACACGTCAGGAATTCTGAGTATGTTTGGGTGAACTGACACCAGATCCAAAGTTAGGAGCTCCTCTACTATGAGTGTAAAACACACATGCCCAAAATAAATGATAAAAATTATGCTGGCATTTAGGTGACACTCAAAGCACAGAATCAGATGAAACTCTCAGACTACAAGTTCTTGCTATATAACAAATATTATATCTAACTTCCAAATGAGTTTCTGTATTTTAAAATCCTGTTGGGTATAGGAACACCACAACATCACCAGAAATGTTTCAGAAACTGCCTGAAAAAGACATTGATCAGTGAAGCAATGCATCTTCTGATAAGTTCTAGAAAGAACATGATAGCCTGAATTTCCCTTTTTTACTCACAAATTCACTATCTAAGTGAGGACTACCAGGGGAATGTACACATTTTTAAATTACTGCTAGAAGGACTTTGTTCAGAGAAAATGAGAGCCAACATTTTTTTTTCAAAAAAAAAAACCCAACCAAACAAAAAAATCAAACTCCAAGTAAAAGCGTTATTTGGGAACAAATAAACAAGAAGGTTAAATTTAATTAACCCTGTGTTGTGACCAAATTCACTCATGAGGAAATAGTTTGTAAGTGAAACCATGGCCAAACAAGCAAGCAAACATTGATTACATCCTCTCCAACACGGAAAACAACTCATTTTTCAACTTTGTAATAATAAGCACCATTTCAAACAGCATGTCCCACTAATGAAGAACAAAGGTATATAACAAAAACCATCCGTTAGGAAAACAGCGCTCCAAACTATAATGGCAAAATTACTAAAGCCCAAGACTCCCCAGGTATGCCAAGAAAAAGTAACCTTGTCATTTAACACTTCACTGAAGAATAAAGTTCAAATGCTCCATATGGGGAAAACGGGAGACTAAATCGCCCGGGGTACGCATTATTTAAGTATCCACCTCATCCTAGAGGAACTGCCAGAGTGCTCTGAAGGCAGCGGGAAAGCCCAGAGGAACCACCCTAGCAAATGCATGCAGAGGCAAGCTTCCTACTTACCCTACTGTATGCACCATGATCTCTTTTGCCACCTTAGTAATTCCCAAGTATCCAGAACGATGTTATTTTTTTAGGGAATATTACAGCTGCTAGAGGAGACAGAGGCAAGCTGACAAGCAGAGCTTTGCGAGAAGCCAGGCAGAGAAGGATGATTTTAAACCTTGGCTCAAGATGCTGTGTATTCTGCGTCTATCTTTAACTTCTGAATGATTTGGTTTCACATTCCTCTGAAGTCCTGCTGGCAGATGCCTTCGTGGAGCTTTACCAATCGCAGGCACCCGGCCCCCTCTCCTCCTCTATCCCTCCACCTCCCTCCCTCCCATCCTCCCAAGCTGCCACTCCACCCCCAGCTGCCCCATCCCCACCTCTCCTCACTCGCACACGCTCTCAGGCACACATACACACACACGGAGGGGGGTGGCTGGCAGGATTTCACGGACTTCCAGCCTCGGCTGCCCGCCCATGGCTGAGGGAGCCGCCCGCCCGCCCGCCGCGCTGCCGGGCACCGGGGCCAGCGGCCCGGCGAGCAGCGCCACACGGAGCCTTCAGAAATCGAGCGAGGTACCCCAAATCACTTCTTGTGCCCATTCTGGCAGGGTCCCCGAGCCCCAGCGCCACCGACCGACCCGCGGCCCGCAGCGGGGGCGCATCTTCCGCAGGGGAACCCGCGCACAGCGGGCTGGGGGCGAGCGAGGGCTGGGGCAAGGCAGCAGCTCAGCCGCTGCTGGAGGAAGGTTCGGCAGAGACTCGTATCCGCAAGCTTACAGCACCCCTGACTGCACGGGGAGCTCTGCGGAGGAAGGGCATTTAAACAACAACAAAAAAACCCCCAACCAAATAAAATACATAATTCAAAAAAGCTTTTACCAGATCTTGAACACAAAGCTTCTAAACTTCCACTCTTAAGTCAGTCCGTGGCTCCTTACGGTAGCAATGCACTGCAAAGTGGTTCAGGCTCTGAAGTAACTAGACTACAGATTAATGGCAGCATTCGAGGCGACTGAAGTGGGGAAAAAAAGTCCTTCCGTGTAACTCAGAAAGCCAGTAGACCTACCAGAGATTGCTGGAGTCCCCAGTGTTGACCCAAAGCCCTGACTCTTAAGATCAGCCTTTCAAAGCAGCAGATTTTAATGCTCAAATGCATATTCTGTTGAATACTGCTTGCCATCAAGTCTGCCTTATCTCAGACATGGGTGGGAACAGAACGAGCCACAAGACTTTATGTAAAATGTATGAATTATTGAACACTTTCAGTTGCAACAGGAAAATACCAATTGCCAGTCACACCAATTCAAACAGAATAGCCTGGTAAATGTCTCTGGTTTCTTAAGAGTCTTCAGCCTTTGTCTGAGCTGCTGCCAAGAGGGGCTTGCAAGGATGCAGCCAAGAAAGCAGTGAGCACAGGCTGAGGAAGAGGGGGCAAAGCCAAGCTGTGCCCAGAATCCCTTGGCTAAAACCATGGTTTGAAAATGCCTTGCCAATGCCCGATTTCATGGGGCATTACACTTTTCAGAATGCCGGTGTTGAGAGGCTAGACTGATTTAGTAGTAAAAGTGATCAAGCATTTACTTCAGGCTAATGAAGGAAACTGGTCAAACTTGGAAAGGCCTCAAGGGTGGGTTAAAAAATCAGCCAAAGGGCTGTATCATGGTCAAGAAGGCCTCCACTTCTCCTGCCTGCTTGATAACATATATATAAATACGGGTGTTTGAGAAAACATATAGCATATGAAGTTTGATAAAAAACAGTAACTCCACAATCATTTTCACGGTCAGTCTGCACAGACTGAAAGGCAAGAGCTCTTCTTAACCTGGACTGAGCTTAGGTTTGTGGGCCTGGAAGTGTTGCCAGCAACACAGAAACATTAAATAACAAATCAGCTGACAACTCCTGAAAAGTTGAAAAATTTATTTTGAATCACTAGCATTTGTTACTATTAGCAAAGCAAGACCCAGTATATTCAATACTTGCCTTCCAGAGCATGTTAAAAACTCCAGCAAAACATGCCATGGACTTCCTGCCAGATAAGGAAGAATTCACTTCACTGCTTTTTCTCAGGATTCCTGATACAACAGTTCAAGGGCATGTGTCTGTTATTCAGGTTGAGGAGCTGCAGTGAACTGCAGGAAAGCTGCCTTGTCTGGCACTGCTTTCTGACAGAGCCACCTCTAACACTGCTGACTTATAAATCCCTCAGAGCACAGAAAATCAGAGCCAGAGAATTCCTGTTCAGATCGTGCAACTTCATATAGTGCAGTACGTACATCAAGTAATTTTTTTTCCCAATTGTTTGTAAAGATGTCAGCCTTGAAGGGCAGATAATCACTAGAAGCAGAGACCAACTGTTAACATGAGGTTTTAAAAAGCACAGTGCTTAAGATACTCAGAGAGACAAAAGAACAAAGAAAAGTCTTTGTGCCTTTGTGGCTGAGGGCTACTTTCTAATTAGGGCAACAAGGAAGGAAGAAAGAAGCTCCCCGTGGAAGAAGGTGCAATGGACAAATGTGGTGATTCAGAAATGAAGTCATGAACAGGAAGGATTAGGACTGAGCTGTTTATAGGACTTCAACCTACCTCCTGAGAGTGCTTAAGTGTTAGTGAAAACAATGGCAGGGAAATCCACAGAAGCACATCCATGCTTTTATCTAAGCTTGTGTGTTTCCTTTAGTAGATACAGAGGGAAGAGATTTGGCTTTGAATCCACTAAAAGGACACTGTTTGCTTCCCCTGCCTCCTAAGAGGGTATTTAAAAACCTAGGAGTATGGGGAGGGGAGGAGCTTTGGAAAACGATGCTGGAAGTTACTGGGAAATCTTGGATGTCAACATGGACAGCATGATCCCAATCCCATGAATGAGACAGTCAGAGGTCATGCGTCCAAAAACTGTATCACATAAGCCAAAGGAGAAGACAGGTGTCCAGTTTCCTCAGATGAAGAGCTGTGCAGTAATACCAGCGTCTAATGTGCAACACAAAGTGTACAGCTGCGAAATTTACCACTGCTGTGAGAGGAAATACCTCAGCAGGGTCTGTTGCTCATAACCATCATCAGTGTAACAGATCAGGGACTTCTGTGGCATTAGATCTGAGATATATGAAAACATATTAATAGCAAGTTCTTGTGGAGGAGTGGGAGCTCGAGTTGGAGCTGGCATGGAAGCAGAGAAGGGAGTGGCAGAGAGAGGAGAGTAATTTGGTACCAGTGACAAGTGTAAAGAGGTAACATGTTTGGAGTCATGTGACTTCCTACCCATTCCCAATTTAGCCAAGTGCCTAAGAGGCATGATCTGTCCCTTCGTGTTCAGCTATTTTTAATGTGCACAGAATTTGCTCTTTGTCTCCCCTTGTCTGTCAGTATCTTGAATTCATTGGTCTTGGCAGTCTTAAGATTTGGGCTTACTGGGGACAAGCAACATCTTCTACCCTACGGGCTCAGTCCTTCTAGGTCTTACTCAAGAGTACTTCTTCCTCTTTGGAATGATCTTGTTAACCTCTGCAGATATTTCAGCACAGGTTTGTTCGAGAGTAAGAGCTCTGGAGTAGGGACCGTAATTGCACTGACAGGCACGCAGTTCCTGCCTGTCACAATGGATTCAGCACTGCTAATATTCAGTATTACTCAACCTGCACACCCCTCACCGCCCCAGCAGCCTCCAGCCAAGCCTACTCAGCTTACACCAACAGCCCTCTCCACAATGGTCCAACACGTGGGGTTTGCCCAGGTGAGGATCCATGTGCTGCTTCTCTCCCGCCTACCACTTTTTTTCCTTAAAGAGATGGGGGACAGCTATTGCAGCAGGTGGGGACAGGGGGCTCTTGGTGGCAGCCCCCAAGGACCCAATCCCTTGCTGCCCCCTCACCGTGCAGCCTCCAGCACAGCAGGATACATCTGCCCTGGAAGGAAACCCAGGGGATGGACGGACGTGGGCTCACCCAGGGCAAAGCACTGCCCTGGTCTCCCAGTGTGGAGTCTGACTGCTGTGGGCACAACACTCCTGCCATCTCCATGGGGCTCACTGGGTAATGGCAGGAAGCTTGCCACTGGAAATGTTCAGATGGGTTAGCTCTGCTGTTTGCAAAACATGCAAATTGTTTGAATTCTTGGTAAGCATTAGTAAAGTAAATGGGGAATGCACTTTTTACATACTCTGTGAACAGTTTTGCAGCAAAAGATGATTTTCTGTGCTCACTTTTCTGTTCTTGATCTCTATGTTTCTGTGATTCAAGCTATAAGGAAAGAAGGGAGATCGTCCACAAATTGAAACTTCAGGAACAAATCATATTTTCAGTCATTCCATTTTACTGAATAAAGGAAAAAGTCTATTATTTACTTTTCAGCATGTCTTTCCTTTTGCTATGTCTGCTATTTGTACTTTTACTAAGAATTTTTGGGACAAACCCTGGCTTAAACCAGTATTTATTATCATATATCAGCATGTCATGTGTACAGGAGCCAGGATAGAAAGACTTTGGCTTTGTTTTTGTACACAAGAACAAAGTATAAACATTAATTATGAAGAATTAAGCAACTCAGGAAAAACTCTGTGCCCTTGCCTTTACCAGATCAATTTTCAAGCTCACTTGAAAAATACCTAAGGGTATTATTCTGCTTCCATTTATCTTTACCATAAATATAGGAAAAAGACTACTCTTTTTGTTAGATGCCCAAATTGATCAACAAAATTAAGATCTGAGCTATAATGAAATGAAGAGTAACTTTAAAAAAATGAAGTTTTGTAGGTAAATTGATAGTTTTACCAGACTGAAAAATATTTTTCTAAAAAGAAAAAAAAACCCACGTAAACCTAAGCCCACAAAGTGCTGAGGCCTGGAAAAGTCTTTCTGGAACTGATAGTGCTCCTGGATAGATAAAAAGGCTGCTTTCAGACTTTCTAATATCATCTATTATTGGTCCTCTACCTGAAAATGCTGAACTTTCAAGGTTTGAAGTGACAGCTATAGTTCATTTAAGTCACTTGGTGAGCAGTGCACCTAATGAAGATTGTCTTCCTCAGGATTTATGATCCTCTGCTATTTATTGCTTCCAGCAACAGTAGTCCCTGTTTCCTCTAAATTCTGGTGCCCCTCAGGACAGGAGTGCTGCCCACCTCCTTTTCCAGCTTCATGCAGCCAAACTGCACTGCCACCTTCACAATTATCCTTTTAACTTCTCCAGGCCTTCATGGTTGTTCTTCTTCTAGATACTGCCCTCAGTTATCAGTATTTCCACTCCCCCTTTTGTATTTTCTCCCTACCTGGGAAGAAAGCAGCAAGCAGGTTGTGCAGCTGATTCAGAGCTGTGTGTGCTCAGACTGAGCAGCCAGCACACATGGGAGCTGCTTTAGGAGGGGAATGTTGCATGTCCTGTTCTTTTTTGGGTTGGTGTCTTGGATTCCACTTCAGGAGAGTCAAGGAGAATCACTATAGCTGAGATTTCTTCCTAGGTGTTTGATTTAGCAGAAGGTGTCTAGTGACTTCAAAACTACTGGCTGTGGCCAGGAGTGTGAGACAAACAAACATAGCATGATTGTGTTCCCTTAGAAAGCCAAACTCTGAAAATAAAATAAACAAACAGCCCACATGCCAACTACAAAGATTCATGACACAGTCTTTGCTCCAGCAGGAGATGCTCTTTGTCTTCTCGATGATAAGAACCCTCTACTGTTTTAAAGGCTTCATGTCTGCTCTAACCAAGTACACAAAAGGTAGCGAATAGTGCTAATTAAGAGAGCTCATTGCAGCCTGTTCTTGAAGAGGAAAAGTGAAATGTCTGTGAAAGTAAAGATCATAACACCAAAATTTGTCACAATGTTCATCTGAAAACAAAGTCCTGATTCCCGAAATTATTATATGTTGATATTTTTGTTATGGAAATGGCTCTGTTATCCTGTCTCACTCCAACACCCTGGTTTTATTGCAGTGCTAAATTCTGCACTGAAAATGGTTTCCAGTAAACTTTACAAAAATGCCATAAACACTGTCTTTATATTTGCCTGGACAGACAACCACAAGCTTTTTGTGGAAATTCAGCCATTGCCTGAAGTGTGCATGCAGGCAGACATTACCTTGGCTGGGGTGACACATGCACTTTTTTCAGAACTGGAAGAGGATAATCTATGGAACAGATTCTCTGTTCAGCTGAGCCAAAGGTAGGAACAATCCCCTTTCATTCATCCCACATACCACCAAAAAATCCTCCTGCTCCAAAATAAAACTCACTTTATTCCACCCTCCAGATAAAAAACTTGGAAAAGAAAGGAAAATACTTTTCTCCATAAAGAAAAAAATACACAGCAAGAACACAGAAGGAGGCCTGGAAGTTTGAGAAACTGCTAATGAGAGCTGGAGCATTAATATGTAGGCCAACAACACGAATCCCATCAGATCAGTTATGTAAAAGCCAGTAGCGCCTGACTTGCTCTCGGAAATGCATCAGTGCCCTGCAGGGCTGGGGGAGGGGTCCCTGCCACACAGCCCCCTCTTCCCTCTCTGTCCTGGCCCCAAGGCAGCGCGGGTCCCCCCGGCTCGGGGGTCCCGCTGCTGCCGGGGGCACACGGACAGAAGAGGAGGGCTGGTCGGCCCAGGGGCTGCGCTGGGGCGGGAGCACGCAGGGTGAGACAGCTGGGAGAAGCTTGTCCTACTGCTCCCTCTGCTGTACCCATCCTGAGGAGAAATCCCAAATGTCAGCGCGAAAAGCTGGGACAAGGGATGGCAGCTCTGAGCGCGGTCTGCAGGTAGCACAGGCTTGGGGAAGAGAGAAAGTCGCTGGTGAGGAGGCAGAAAGCACCACCACGCTCAGGAGACGGCATGGCATGGGCCTTTGTGTGGCCAACATAGCAAATCTCTTTGGCTCTGCACCTGCCAGGGTTGCACTTGCGCTTCCAGAACCGTGCAGGGGAATAAAGCCTCTCCTTGGCACCATCATCTCGCTTTGTGACATGGATTTAGAGCAGGATCTCATTTTAGGAGACGGATGGGTGTCCGGATCGGCCCCAGAGGAAGGCCCAGGAAGATCCCTTGGCAGGGCAGCAGCGAAGTTCCACCTTAGGGAACGCAGGCAGCAGCACCCCCATCAAAGGGGGTAAGCACCCCACCCCGAGTTACATCAGTGCCACGCCACACACAAACAACAGGGAGCCAAGAGAGAAAAAACAAAAAGCAGAAAGGAAAGGGGAGAAGTGGCTTATGGTAATGAAGTCAGTTAATCATGTGGTAATTACCAATCTGATTGTTGTAGAGAATGTTTTTTTCTAACCAAAAACCACCTGAACACAACTGCAGTCAATAATCCCACCCTGTATGCTTATTTCTGAGGGCTAAGAATTTGGCAGAACTGGATACCACCTATGAAAGACATTAGCAGCTCTCATGAAAGCATTTATTTGAACACAGGGAAAACTTGTACCCCAAGGAAAATATGTATTTTCAGACATTCAAACATTACAATGTTCTTTCTGCAGTCTTCATAGCAATATTTCAGTTACTCCACACCTTCCTCTTAGCACTAATTTATGGAAATCCAAGCTACAGTAGAAACCATTTCAAAGGAGGAAATGTCTCTCAAGCACTTTTTCTCTGAGAAGGTGCACATTCATCAGAATAGGGAGGAATGATGAGAAGTATCGGCACCTTCAGGAAAAGTGGACACTTTCCATAATAAAAAAGGTGATGAAAGGCTAGAATGCAAGGTTAAGTCTTTGAAAATTCAGCCATGAACTCATCTTAAACCTTCTGGAGAATCTCAGGAACTTTACACAACTGGTACCAGAAACACAACCAAATAACCCTTCTCATAGCAATATGAGACTAAAAAAATTAATCAGTGAGTTCCAGAAAGGCAATGTTCACAGAGAGACCACATTCACTTTTTTTCTCCATGCCCTAAGTATTATTTCCTCCATATATTACAGAACATCTACCAGCTAATGAAAATACATGAAACCGGACTTTATGATATGGCACAGTGATAAAATGAATTATATTTAAATGTCAATTGAATCTATGAGATAGAGCAAATTTGGAAGAAATCCATTCAGTAATTTTAAAGTTGTGAATAATTAGCATGGCGTTTTCAAATGCACTTGGTCAAATTCATGACCTAATTCTGCTCTAAGTTCTTTAATTTTAATTTTTGCAAAGCTATATGAGCCATGCAATACTACAGTAGTATTAGAATGCTGCAGCAGCCGTGAGTGCTCACAAAAAATTCCACTCTTAAATGACTGACTCCAGCAAAAGAATGGGACATGGCAATTTGGGGCAGAATGAAGCCCATTCTTTTCAAAGGCAGCACTCCAGATTTTCATAAATGCAAACAAATGCAGTTTGACCTCAGGACTGACACAATGTACCTAATTCCAATTTGCCTAAGTTATATGGCAAGAAGAAGCTGGACTGGAGCTGAAAATATAAACTAAACAGCTTCCAAGGGAAAACTGAGATATCGAAAAATATTTTACCTGTAGTCAGCCAGTAATAACTGCAGATTATTTTGACATTGTCCTGTTAAGTTTCATGACAAACAGCCACAAATATACAGTGTGGCACAGAGACCAAACACAGGTGTGGTCATAACCTACTTGCTGTCAGATGCCACAAAACTGCTCCTTTTTATAGCACCTCCTTCCATCTCACTGAATTCATCATATTTATCCCCAAATAAAAGAAATTATGGGGTTTTTAAATTTGTTCAGAGAAGCGCATGCTTTATCCAAGAGCCTCAGACATCCCAGTGTAAATTATTTGTACTTCTTGCTACAAAAAGTCTTGCTCCAGGACTTTGTGACAACACTGACTACCTGAGGGAAATCAAATTAACAGCAGCTGAGACAGAACTATTAAAGGCATGTTTTCCCCTATGTACAGTAGTCTGCTAACGTATCCACAGGCACCGAGAGAGTGAGGATAAAGCAAGGACATTTCTCTGAACCATCACTATCTTTCACATTACTGTCTATTCTTGTGAGGGAGCTGTGGATGCAGTGATATTGATAGGCACTGGGGTTCCTTGAGCCTCAACTCAAGCATGCAGATTTTACAGACATGCACACCATGAAGACAGTAGCTTCCAAAATAAATCAAGCAAGCTTTCTGCTTAAGACTACAGAGGTAACTGCAAGGTTGTTGCTTGTTCTGTGTGTAATGATGCAAGGAAGTGGTGCACCTAAAGCCTCTCCTCTGCCCTCATGCCCTCAGGAGGCACCACCCAGCCTCCAGAGAAGGAGATGGGCTTGGGATGGCACCCAGCCTCCTCCTGCACAACCTGCCAGGGCAAGATGCTCACAAAGGAGCTGTACCCATGCCCCTGCATTAACTCCTCCTGCTCAGCGAGGGAGATGACATCTCTGCTGTTTCCAGAGAAGGGCAAAGACACCTACACTAGCAAAATGCTCAGGGTGGCAGGGCCCACATTTCTAACTGGGAATGCTGCTCTGAAACGCAGGCAGGAGACCACCACACTGTGCCCATGCTGCTCAGGCAGTACCCTAGAGGTGAATGTGGCAGGGCTCGTTGTTAAACACCATGCTACAGCAGTAGAGACCTGACCAGGTCTCAGCTATGCCACAGGTTTGTTTTGTCAATTTAGGAATTCACACACTTGCCTCCTCCCTCCCACGTCTCACCTGCTTTGTCTGCATAGCCTTCAGTGGTTTTAAGGTGGGTGTCATGTTTGCAGATGCTCAGAGCAACTAAAACGCTGAGTACCTTTGACCTCCTAGCACTACTGCGACTGAATATTGAAAACTGTTCAAGTAACATTTTTATTCCATTTAGTGAATGGGAAAAATATCTTGAGTTGAAAGAAAAATGCACCTTCCTTCAAAAGCCTCTTTAATCAGCCCCTGAATCTGAACCAATGCTGAGCATAAAGATTTAAATTTGGCTTAATGAAAACTGAATAGACCAAAAAACAACAAAAGAAGTCTCTTTACAAAAGGTATGGATTCGACCCAGCCAGTAAATAATTAAAGCTCCTCTCTGTTCCCTTCCACTTTCTATTTTAAGGCTTTTCATTATATGGGATCAAAGTCAGCTCGAGTTGGAGAGAGTTAGACAAATCCATCACGGAGACAGAATGAATGTATGATCTCATCCCCTGTGACAGCAGCCCGACGGTACCACCTGTTTGAACTCGGCTCGTACCACTTCTGATGACACTGGCAATGTCAAGCAAATCGCTCGAAATTCAAGGGGGGGTGGAAAATCTCTCCACCTAAGCAAACAACAAAAAAGAAAAAGAGCTGTAAATCTGGCACCAGCAATGCTTACAGGCAGCCAGTGCTGCAAAAAGAGCAGCCACAGAAAAGGGTTCAGACCCCATGAACATAAATCACTCTGGGCCTCAGAAAATCAGTGGTATGAAGAAAGACTGATTTCTGTTTGGAAAAGAGTCAAATGAGAGAGCAATGCAAGACAGCTATTTAAAAAATTACAAATACTAAAAATAAGGGAAATTAAACATTTTTATTTATTTTCTCAAAATGAAAGAAAAAGAGTACATTGAAGCCAGAAGACAAAATAATTAGGAGATATGAAAGGCAAGTTTAACAGGGAGTTTAAAACTGACAGGCAAATTTAAAAGAGATTAAGGAAAATTCTGTTCTACCTTTTCAAACTTAAAATGTAAGTTTACCCTGTGGAGCTGTCTGCAGCATAATATAATTTGGACCAGAAAGAACTATTAAAACCAATATTCATTAGATTGTTAATGAATACCTTCATGTTCCCATTAGAAACTCATCTGTTTTAAAAACAAATACAATCCTTAATGAACCTTGCTTTTTTTTAAGCAATGGAAGACAAACATTTATACTTCCTGACACAAACAATGATTAAGTGTCAGGGATTAAGACATGCCCCTTAAGGGGAATCCCCAAGGATTAAGAAAATCCCCCTCTTGTCACATTATTCCATAACAGTCAGCTGGCCAGTTCCTGACCACTGTCAGGAACAATGTGCTGGACCAGATCCAACACACCAATGTTTGGTTAACACTAAAGTTCAGTCAAGAGATTTCTGTCTAGAATGCTTGTTTAAGGAAAAATATTACAGCACTGTGAGTGCACCATAAAGCTTTGTGTTCTACACCATTTTTTGCTCTGACTGCCAGTAGCTAGCAGCACTTGAAGATGAAGGCAGCAAGCATACATCAACTCTACTCGGTTTGGTGTATAAAACCACTTTGGTAGAGATCTGGGTCAAGATACACTGTTTCACTTCTCTGAGCTGCTTGATGTGTTCAACAAAAACTTGAGTTCGGGTCTGCCACTGCACCAGGCACATTTGCAGTTCTAGGAGCTGCAGGGTATTCTGGCTGATTAAACTTGCAACTACACAGATGTAAGAGTCAAACTGTAAAGTTATTTCAGATATAAAAAAACCTCACTGCTGTGAAATTTATGCCATTTTTTTCTCAGTCTACTAAGAAGAAAACAAAGAAGCAGTTTAGCACTTCACTAGCTGAAAGAGCTATTTCAAAACATGCTCTAGATTAGGACTGCATGGCAGAACCTTTTCCCAGTTGAGAAAAGGCACTCTGGGGATGAGTAGAGGCCCCAAACAACAATGTTCTCTTCGGTGACCTCATTAGCATCTGACGTGTAGAAACATCTTCTTTAAATGTGTGATTTTCCCATCTACCTTGAAATAGTCCTTCAATCAAATTCATAAAATCACTTTCATTTGGTACCAGACAGATAAATAAACCAATGTTATTCAGGCCCAACAGCTCTTCAAATGAAGGGGGGAAAAAAAAAGCCTGCAATAAAAAATTAGATTGGAAATGTTTTGATGCTTTATGTGGGAGTTAGCTGTATGCAGAATTGAACTGTATTTTCTTGGTTTAGCTGAACTAAGCTGTACTGACAAGAGCATGCTGAATTAGATCCGGTTGTAACCCGAGGTGAACCTGCAGGGTAAACCTTACGTCACTATATTGCTGCAGTTCTTTCTTTTTTCCATAAGCAAATGTGGCTCACTTCCCTCAGTCTCTGAAATGCCGTATCATGTGTGCTGGCCATGGGGCAGAAGTCTAAATAGAGCATGTTTGGATTTATTCACTTCAGGCCTCTGGGAATGGAACTGAGCTACTGGGAGAGTCTGAAGACTACAAAGGCATGAAGGAGGCAAATGTGAACGTCGTGGGGTATCAGAATGCACCCTGTATTTAAAGACATTTACCCACATTTCCGATTTGTACTTTTGTACTTTTGCCTATCCAAGGCAAAACCAACACCGTATTTCTCTCTCAAAGCCACGAAGGGACAACTTGCCTTGACCCCAATAGGTGAGGATGCCCAAGCTCTTCAAGGCTACAGTATATTAAAAATACTTAATTTCTACAGTGCAACCCACACAACTTTGTAGGATAAGATAGAACTCTCCTCCAAAAGCCTAACAACTCCTTAGCATGAAGGACAATGAGGACACATGGTACCTGGCATGACAATCCCCTCTGCCAAATTTCCATGACCACATCACTGCTTCAGAGACATAACTGAGCAGATAAAACTGCTTAAGTTCTACCTTACAGTCAGACCTACAAAACCTGCTTGGTGTTCCACCTTCAGACATGTTGCTACACACAAAATTTCTCTTTGCCAGAGCTAGCTGGAAGCTTCGGTGGCACAAGGTAGGTGGGCACATAACCCTCTACTATCTCAGTGCCTGATGGCTCCTTTCTTTGCTAGCTTTATCCCTGACTTTCTGTGGCATGGCAGAGCACATAGCAGCCCTCCCTGAACTGATCCATATACTTAGAGGAAAAGCAACTCTATTTGCAGTTGCACTAGGTAGGTGATAGATAGACCACTGTCCACCACACAAGCTCTTTACCTGCAGCCCTGGGAGGAGTCCTCTGCCTGCTCAGTTGGAATGGCAGGATTCTGTAAAATGGAAGACAAATCATTCAGGTACACCACTTGCTGATTGCAAAACCAGGGTTGTAATCCATGGGCTGATATACTTCTGCCTCCAGAATCAGAAAAGAAGGCAGCTGGTGAGCAGGAGTGGTGTAGCAAGGACAGGGCCCAGCCTGCAGCCACCAAGCACGTTTACAAATAATGGCCACCCCCAGAACTAGGAATTATCTTGCTCCAAATTTAGGATGATATCCCAGACATTTTCTTTACTTGAAAAATGTTTTCCTTTTTTCTCTACACTGGCAGTGGACTACATAGAGTTTACTTTGGGGATCTTCCACATTGCCAGGAATTATCTTGCTACTGTAGGTTTTTCATATGTAAGAGCTTTGGTGCTGAATGTTATTTTCCAACAGTGTATCATAATTTTTTAAAAGAAATTCAGGTATGTGACCTTGATAATGATTTTTCTCCAGCTCATATACAATGGAGATGTTCTGGAGACACCATGATTTGCTTAATAAAAATATAAATCTCCATATAATTTCATCACTTCAGGCCTTGAATAACTGGAAATCCTCCTCCTACATAATTTGTCATGATTTCCTCTCTTTGAGTTCAATGCAAGAAGTGCACAGCTAAATTATGCAGGACTATAAACTTACATAACTGTTTGTAAGATAGAAGAACAAAAATAAAGGAGCTTTAATAGTTAGGAATATAGAGAAGTCCAACATAGAACTGAGGAAAAAAAGATTTATCATTTGCTCTTCAGGTAGACAGGTTTACTAGTATTTAATTAGTATAAATAGAAGTAAATCTGAGAATATACTGTCATTCTCTTAGACATATGGAAACCAAGAGCTGGCAGAACTAATTATGAAGCAGCTGTCTGAACAAACATCAATATAATATGTGTACAGGTATATTGGGATTAAGAGATCACCCATCTCTTGCCTTAGTTTCCCCTTTTGAACAGCAGTGGTGTGACAGCCCACCCTTAAGGGGAAGGAAGCACCAAAGGGGATGCACCCACATGGCTCCCTGATACCACTTGCACACAATCTGGAGTATCAGGCATCCACAGCAAGCATATGTAATTCCTTTCACTGCCTACCTACCAGAAGGTTCATCAATAGTCTACCCTTTATGCCTTTTGGTAGTTTGTATTCTCCTTTTCTTGGAGCAGAGAGAGTCTCACATTAGCCAGGCAGCCTTCTACTCTCAATGCAAAAATCTGGAGGGAAATAAAATCCATCAGTCTTCTGCTTGGTTTATTAAATCTCTCTCACACTGTTCATCATTCCCTGTGGCCCTGCAACTCGAGCTCTTTGGCTCTCGGCTTGTGGGGCTCTTTAATCCTTTAGCTTTCTGTCTGGATGGCTGTGGGCACAATTTGCCCAACCCCTGGTCTCTTTTTCTAGTCCCTGATAAGGATCTTTGCTCTCACTTGTGGTCTCTCCAGCCTCTGCTGGAACAGCAAAAAGCCTTTTACAAGGTCATGTATATACACACCTTATAGTCAGGTGTTCTTTAGCTTACGATGAAAACCGCAGGACAGCACAAATGAACCTGAAAGGGGTTCAGGATGCAACGTGCCATTGTAAAAATGATACTTGGATACAACCAGAAATGGGGATGAAAAGTGGATTCATTAGCAAATGACAGCTTTTCAGCATACTCCAAGCATGTGCATTTGGAAATTCTTGCTGCTGTTCCTCATGCAGATTACAGTTTGCAGCTCCCTTGAACTGTTCTCCCATTAGGTGTGTGAATGAAGCATAGAAACAATTTGTTTTATCACCTCCACTCTCACAAAAGAATTAAATTAAAAATAGCAGTATGGCATCACATTTAACAGGGCAGTAAAACAGAACTATAATGGCTGCAGGCTTGCTCCTTCCCTCCTACAGCAAATCCTGTAATGGGAGGGAGTTGCAGCTCTGCTTGGGATCCTTCTACCACATTTTGCCCTGAGGAAAGGTTTGTTGAGAGGGAAGTCACGGTGGGGTAAGGGCCAAAACCCGTGCCTGTACTCTCAGTCCTCAGGCCATTTGGTTGGAGGAGCTGATGATCTGCTGTGCTGTTCTTGCTGGCAGCCCTTTTTCACGGTGATGCTCTTCTAGAGAGACCTGCCAGCCAAGCATCATGGGGGTCCCATTTTGTTGAGAAAGCTTCTCAATTTATAGGAGATTTACTGTAAACCTAATACTGCTTGGTATTTTTTAATTTTTACTTTCCCGGGGGCAGAGAATGGTACCAATGTCCACAGTTTACCCATTCCTCTCCTGTCCTACAAGACGTTGCAAGTCTACACCTCAGGATGCTGAGGGGCTAACAAAACAGCATGACATGCTGCTGACATCCATTTGATACATTTTTTCAAAACCACTGGGCATGAATCAGGTCCATAAAAAACTGCAAACAATAATCTGAGCTTTAAAAACCAAGACACTCAAGATGTCTGCATTATGCAAGTAATACTCAGCTAACAAAGCTCTTCACTTGCTCCCTAAAATACACAACACTGCTTTACTGCTGGATTTCCAAAATGCACAAAAATACTTATCTGCTTACCTTAAACCGCTTTCAGATCTAAGATGAAGGTTACCGGGGCTAAAATAAGTGATAGAAACAACCTGTATAGGAATTTAGTGTTTGGGCTTATTTAAATTTAACACTTTATAATTATGGGTATGTTTGGCCCCTGGTATTTAAGGATTTTCTCCACAGAACACTCAGTAAGTCCTACAAGGAATGTATGTGTGCCGTTTCCATCAGTGTTACTGGATTTGCGGGCGAGATCCACCCCTGGGTTCACAACTCCAGCACAAAAGCCCTTGGCTTCACAGAAGACAACAAACGTGCGAAGGAGCATCAAGGACAGAGGAGCTACCCAGAGATACTTCTCTGCAGCCTTTCAAACAGCACTTGGAGGAGATGTTCGCCATCTGCAAGGACACTGTCATAGAGGAAGAGCTGGGAGCAGGCTAGGGGCTGGATCATGGGACCCAGCAGTCCACAGGTTCTGGGCACAGCATTCCCAACAGCGGCTGATTCCAACCATGAAATCAGCCATGGAAGAGCCAAGCCCAAGTGTTACATCTCTTCTAGCCCTTGGTCAGTGATCTGCTCAAGTGTTACTCTGCACACATTTTGTCATGCAGGACTGGTGACCCTCTCTGAAAATTTCATGCTATGGGTAGGAAAACCATTTAATGTACTTCCTACAGTTTTATGCACAAATGCCTACAGCTTTTCCATCTAATACATACATAAATTAAACTTCTGTGATGGTGAGTTTTGTTACTAGAAAAAAACCCTGTGAAACAATCAAGTTTTCCTAACGCTTCTGCCACACGCCGAGTAAGCACTGTTGTGAAAGCTGTGTGCTCAGAATGTGTTAATTGCCAGGTCCCAGGAGCACTCCCTTTAGCCCACTCCACATCTTTCTATATGACAGCCTTTACCACACTGTGATGAGAGTCACAGACCCATATTTTTAAAGTCCATTATTGCTGTTTAAGTTTATAACATAATCATTAAAGTTATTTCTTAACAAAATTCTGATGTGGCTTACTACAATTCTGCAACAGTAGTAAGTATTTATTTACCCTTAAATTATTCTGAGAATACTTTTCATATGATTAAACCAGGTCCTTTTCACTAGAAAACAAGTATTTTTCACTTAGAAGATAATGAAGACGGCAATTAGAGATTTATTGTATCCTATATCCTAAAACCTTCTCAGCTGCCATTTATTAAAAAAATATTCTGAAGAAGCCACAGAACACTACAAATTCAACCCTTTAGTGCTCTGTTTTACATCTCTGTTGGACAAACAGCATCAGGACATAAAAGCCATTAACCTCTTCTGTTGAGGGTCACTGCATTTATGACATGAGAGAAGTACCAGCATACACTTAATTGTAAAGGCTGTTTGCACATAAAATAACCAAATGGTCAAACTAAAATAGCATCCCAAACTCTGCATCTGTAGTCTATACATTGCCACACAACTCTCAAGAGTTGCATGCCAACTTCCTAGTCAGAGTTCAGAACAGTTTTCAAATTCATAAAAGTTTAGAGACAGGAAGTGAGTAGGTACTGAAATTGTTTTTTCTATCTGCAAATATGACACTTTATTAGTACGTGACAGAATGAATTTCTTCCTTTGTAAAAAAGGTTTGTTTTTGTCTATACACCCAGGTTGACAACTGCTTTTATTGTTCCACTGAGCTGTTCACCAGTATCTTAAGAAGAAATTTTCCGGGGGCAAACTAAGAGAGAAAATTACTTTATAAGCTATTTTTTCCTGAACCATTTTGTATTTTAGATTGTAGATAAACATGTCTTCACAACTGCTCTTCTCAATTTGACCCTTTCCCTCACACCTCCAATGATGTCATTGTCCTGTATCTTAATGTCGTACTGCTCTGAGGTCACAAATTTTTATTACCCGACTTCACCACAGGACCTATCTAAGGATCAAGACGTGACATCAGAACACGACAGCTATGTCTCCTGGTGAGAAATCTCAGCTCTCTACAGTCTTGGAGACATTTCTGCTGCTTTTGTTGACTTTTTACTGTTTTCTCAGAGCTACTGAATTGTTCATCTGTCAACATAAATGTAGAGTTCATCATATAAATATGCAAAGTCACCATTTAAAAGCAGACATCCAAAGACAAATTCATATAAAGGCTTTTTATAGGTCATTAAACCTGCATAGCAGAAGACACATAATATACCACAAATGTGGCAGTGTTAGTAGGACTTAAGCTGAATGTAAACTCTGAGTAGAGCAGTATTCCAGCCTACTCTCTGCTATGTTACTTTTTACAATAAGGCTTCCATTTTCTTTTGTTAAGCCAGTTCCTGCTTCTTACCTCAGCTGATACAATCCCAAAAGTGACGTTCATCTCAACAAACGTATCTATTAGACTGCGTCAGAAAACTTACTTTGTCTGTACTAATATTTGCTTTTCATGCAGAGCAGCTACTTCCTTCCAGGTATTTTCAACCTGGACATATCTCTTGGCAAGAAGTCTACAGACCTGAGTGAGACAACATTAAGGGAGAACTAAATACTCCCAAAACACCCAGTTAGTATTTTTACCTTTACGAATCCTGTTAAGACTACTAAATATAGGTAATTTCCATATGTTCTGCACACCTAGACTTCAGTGAGAATAAAGGGGACAAAAGCCTGATTTGTCAGTGCCTAATTTACTACATGAATTTTATGCATGGTCAGTTATACTACATAAAATAATCCTAACGCTGGTTCATGCATTTTGCAGTCAGCTTTATCAGATGAAGTCTGAAGATTCAATTAAAATTTAAAAAGAACAATTACCTTTTAAAAAACAGCTTGAGTTAACAAAAGGAACAGATTCATCACTCAGTAGCAATAAGATCATACACTAGGTACAGCCTGAGCAGATATGGAAAAACCTCTTCAAAGACTCAACATTTGACTGCAGTTCTTGTAATATATTCACAGTAACCTTAGCAATGCCAATTTGAGCAAATATTGGGACAAACCCCAAAAGACTGATTTGGTTTTGATTTTCATTTTACTCCATTTTACGAAATAGAATGGCACATTGGCTCTTGAAAAAGAGCTAAGAAAGTACACTAGGATTTGCCATCTCAGAAGGCAGTGTATCCCTCCCATTACCTGCAAGTAACCTGTCAAAGACAGAAGTTAGGATGGCCAGTTTACATTAACTGTATGATGTGTATGATCATCTTTTGTCTTGTTGCCCTCATGTCTTCCCTGGTTATTTAGACAAGGAACACTGAATACACCAAAACAACAGGAGATGTCATTTGCAGTCTCCTCATTAATTCAGAGGCCTGATAAGCTGGCCATTTGAGATGCAAATATTTCAAGAAGTGAGACACTGTTGAGCAAAGAGCAGAGCCGTGTTTGCCATCCTACTCTCTGCATTGTAGGTATTTATTTCATTCTCCAGAGTCACGACTGCAGAACGTGTTCTGTAAAATCAAGTTCTATTTATGCTCTTGCCCTCATTTAGCCTCAGAAAACATTTCCTTTTCAAAATCCTTGAGTTCTACTGTAAGCATTTCCTAGGGAAATACTATCATATAAAACACTGACACTTCCTGGAAAATAATGACAGATCCTTAACAAAACTGACCAACTCTAAAAATGTCAGAACAAGCTCTCTATACCTGCTGTACCAGCTGGCATCCAAGGTAAGATACCATGGCTGAAACTTCGTCCCAAGCAGAAGATGGAGTTTTGTGAACTGGAATTATATAAGGAGCTCATCAGAAAGAGGGCTGGCAGTTAGGACAAGGTCAGTGCAACACAGTCCAAGTGCAAGAGAGAATGAAAAGAGATGGGTGCTGGAAGCATACAAGCGATCTGAAAGCTGTTCACAGGATCTGAAGTTTGCAAGGAAACTCATGATGGCAAATTTCACAGCAGAAGGGTGGGTACAAGACTTGCTCTTAAAGTATGTGTACTTAGAGCAAGGTACTGTAAAGCTGCACGTTTCAGCCAGATTTTATTCCTGAATGCAGAATCCAGCAAACCTGTTGTGAGTTATTTCCACTTAAGAATTACTTTTTTCATTAAACTGATACCCACTGAAAATAGGTCAAGTGTAGTCAGGTGAATGAGTGTCTGACAAATTCTGATACAACCTGAGCTAAGCTGCTGTCTCTTGTCTGAGGTAACAATGATCATCTGAATGCAAAGCAGAAAAGCATACCTTAAACCACCATCTTGTACCACATGCTTGCGATGAGTAGGCAAGTGCTCTTCATCCATGTCAGGGCAGGACTGCAAGGCAGCACAAGCCAACGTTGTCTTTGGTTTAAAGTTTGTGTTGAAACAGCTTGGGGAAGCTCACATGGGACTGGAAGTTCCACTGGGAAAATTACTGAAAATTCTTCAACTGTCTGCAGTATCCTACCAATCCTCTAGAAAAACTAGAAAACTCAAATCAAAATCGATGTCTACATGAGGTTTTACTTTAACTCTGTCTACTTAATTCAGGTAAGTGCAACCATCATTTTTACAAAGTGGCTTAGGAAATCAACTTTCAGCTCACATGAAGCTTTTAGCTGTGTTTTGTAATTACTTCTGGAGCTCTTGCAAAGACATGTTGCTCTAGAATGAACCAATTTTAGCAGTTTTATTGCCTTACTCCTACTAAACACAGGCCTGTATAGGTTAAGCTTTACTTGTTCATATACATGTATAGTAGCTGAAAATAAACAAGACACATTTGCAGGGTGCCAGGCTTAAGTTTCAAAATGAGAATATGGGAAAATGCATAGAAGACAGTAGTTGGAGCAATGAAATGAAGTTAATAAAAGAAAAAATAATATCAGGAAATTAGTATCTTTCTTAACAGCAGATCTGTTAATGCTCTGGAACATTTTCCTGAGGGAAGCAGTGGGAGCTCCGTTACTTCGATAATTTAAAATTAGACTGACAAAAAAGTAGCAAATGTACAGCACAATAAAGAATAATTCCATACAGGAAGGGGAATGAAGTAGGTGACTAATAAGTCTTTCTTTCTAACAGCTATGAATCATACAAGTGCAGTGGTGGCTTCTATAGAAACTGGAGTTTCTATACACAGATGGTAATGCAGACTGGTAGCTCTCACAGGGTACTTGCTGGTAATGGCTGGAGGATCCAATTCTTCATATACCATAAATACACATTATTGGACTATCTGCCTAAATTCTACAGAGACTTCATATAGCATGCTTTGCTTACCACTCTCTGTCCCCTAAACAACAAAAGCAATGCTAGTTTCATTACTGCATGCACACTCATTTTGCTGGGACAGAACTTCCTTAGCTAAAAGCTACTGGAGCTGATTTATGAACTCAATGTTTTACATGTAACCAGAGGTAAGAATTTTTGGTCTCAGGTCACACCATGTTTTACTTGAGTTCAATTAATTCTCTATTTGAAGGCATTTAAGACAAACATTTGATCTGCTGAGTATGAGTTCGGTATTTCCTGATAGAAGTTGAGAGAAAGAATGAAACACAGGCTTTTTATTTGATTCTTCTGTTTTCCAATATTTTCTCAAGTACTGTAGACAGACAAGTGTTATTTGAACTAATCTTTCCAGGCCAAGCTGTTTGACCCACGTGCTTTGTTCCCACTATGTGACATCAAGCCATTACAAGAGTTGTGCCGTGACAGTGACATGCTACTCAGAGCACAGACTGGGGGTTAAATGTTCACCACTGCAGCAGTAGTCTGCAAATCAAAAGAGGGGGAAAGTAACAGTGTAAACTATATATAGGACACGGTCTTGGATAAATCTGAACATGATGTGCCTTAATTTTTGTAAAAAGCGAGGCTGTCCATAAAAAAGGGTACCGTAAAGCACTTTTTGTCAAGGATCACAGAAAATGAAACTTACTGTGGTGCCTATTCTTCTTTTTAAATAATTACATCCAACTACAAATTTGCAAACAACACATCAGAGAACAAAGGCAGCAATTTTCCACAAACCATTAAGGAATTAGGAAGAGTAGGAGAGTATGTTCAAATATTTTTAAATCTTGCATTTTTTGGAAAAAAATGCTCATTAAAAAAACCAAACCAACCAACCTCCACGCTTCTTCAAAGATCCTGCCATTGGAGCAGGCTGAGGATGGTCTATCACACATGTTGTCTTGATGGAAAGTAGCTTAACAGGAGAAGAGGAGCAACAAGTGCTACTTACTGCACTTTGGAAACAATCTGTTTCCTTTGCTGGTGGGTTACTTTGCCTTTGCAGTCTCTTCTCAAAGAGTCTAAGCTGTCTGGGATATTATTTTCCAATCACCATGAGTAGCTATGCCTGCATGTGACTTTTCAAACAACTTCATGATCACAAAATCATACATTGAGGTTTGGTACTGGAATCAGCTTAGATGATGCAGAGATAATACTGTGGATGCAATATAGCCTGAAGTACAAAATTCTGGTTTTCTTTATCGCAGGAAAACACATACCAGCATAAAGCAACTAAATAATAGTCTTTTCCTTCTTGCATTCTCACAGTAGAACAGGAAAACTGAAATAACAAGAAAATCAGTAGTACACCAAAGATATTCACCCACATAAGACTTTGGCAGAAATCCACTGCAATGCAAACAGCAATCTAGATTTATAAAGCAAACACTTCCAGTCCCAGAAGACAATCACTTCTCACTCAGGGCACTGGCCAGAGTCAATTGGGTTCCTTCATTTAATGAAAACAAAAAGTCATGGACTAGAGAATTGAGATTCAATGCAACTACATGTCTTGGGAGACAGACAGTTGAAGGACCATTTCTAACACGTGCAGTCAAGGAAACTATAAACTGTCTGAAAGTACTTTTATTTTCAGTGAAAGCTGTATGAATTATTCCTATTTTTTCCACTTTTCAAAATATTTGCCTTTAAAACATACTTTGTGTTTTTTCTCTTTTTAACTACTGTGACTGAAGAAGGGGTAAAGCTAAAATAAAGGAAGACAGGAGGCAAAACAAAAGGGAAAAGTCTGGAAAGGCACAAACTGAAAAAAACCAAAACACATTTCTTGATGTCCTATCACCTCAAGTGCTGCTAAATGTTCAGACAAACTTTCATCTCAGAAGGAAAGTTATGGCTGACAGGCAGTAACTGTTGAAGAGAGTGCTTTGTTAGGGAACCAGGACCTTGGGATGCTGGGCTGGTGACCAAATCCACAGGGTGGTCCTGAAGGGTAAATGAGGGGAAGAGCAGGGTGGGGTTAGGATGGGTGAAAAGGAGGGTGAGGATGAGGAAGTGTGATCATGAGAGCTCTCACACCAGCTGCGGCAGTCCTTAAAGGCCCACCTCCAGGTGAACTGAGGACTTCTGCTGCACACACAAGCACACCAGGACAATTTTACAGGTGCAAGATAGTGAGTACCTGTTGCAAATGAGTGTTTTAGAGTCACTTTAAGAACCTGGGAAGGGAGGGGATCTATGACCACAGTATCTCTATGAGATCTAAACACTCCTTTAATTCCTTTGCCATAGCAGGACCTGAAGATGCTTCAGCATTGCTTAGTACTGTCTGATGTCATTATCACGCTAAAGAAGATAAGGAAATGTCACATGTATCAACAAGATTTCTTTTAAAAAAATCAGGCCTGCACAAAGAAAAGCAGCAGCACAGAATGGGTGAAGACAAGTGGAATCTCAGTCTGACCGCAGTGGCATAACCTGCTGACCTCAGACAGCCTTCAGACATAGCTGTCACAAAAGTGACAAAGCAAGTTCTAGTGATTAACACCACAAAGTGTATTACTTCTACATTATTAACCTTGCATATTTTGCTACTGTGAGCTGGAAAGCACAGGGAAACTCTCAAGTGTCAGAAGCAGTGATACCCTTCTTACACTTACATTTCTGACACTGATTATCTGATCATAGCTTTTTCCTACATGCACAGCTTCCAAGATCACTCAGACTCACGTTGTTTTATCGATGTGAGTAATCCCAGATGTTCAGTGCAGTTGCTTACATTAATAAGGACACACAACTCTCAAGTGGTTGTGGGATCAGAGCCTTCGGGTTGCGAATAGTCATTGGCTTTTCTGCCATTAATAGGCCACTGATGAACTGCAGTTTCCTTCACACCTGACAGAGGGATATTAAGGTACACATCTATCACTGTCATTTTTCTCTTGCAGCTTCTTAAAATGCAGAATCACATTCAAAAAGCAATCAATAGCAATCCAGTTGCAAGCACTTCTAATGAAGCACAGCAGAAACAATTTGGTATTAGATTTTCATCTGAAATGTCTCAGAAAAAACATTTCTCAGCTCCACTTTATCTGCCGAAAAAGAAGATCAAGGCGTTCATTCCAGGATTTGAGCCAGTAGGGATAGACCCATGCACTGAACTGCCTACAGCAAGAAACTCCACTGTGTAGGATAGCACAGCTCTTTGCACAAAGTTATTGCTGCCATAGATTGCTTGTCCTACTCACATCTGTTCTTGAATATATATGTCCACAGCTCTAATTATTATAAGTAATTATAGCTGAAAGGACAATGATAACTATCAATTCTTAAAAGTATTTTCAAAAGGAATTTTAAAAAACTTTTTTGAAAATTGAAAGCCTCTACTAGGATACTTGTCAATGTATCTGCTGTATTTTTAATTATTGTTTGTGAATACTCATAGATTGGTAATTATATGGGTCAAGTTTGCACTGAACTCTTCCACACTACTCCCACCATGCATGGCAGCTCTTCTTGTTCCCTAACTCCTAATCCATCCTCAGCAAAGTCTGGAAGTCACAGCAGATTTATATTTTGTCAAATACTGCAGAACGTGATCAGTTAGAAATACTGCTATGGGAGCAAAAGATAAAAGCAGAATGAAACCCAGCATACCATCTGACTGAACCTGTTTTAAGCTTTTCTTTCTTGAATAAAACTTTCAAACACACATCATAACTCTCTGCAATCCAAACCATCCCATTCACAACATAACTCACAAGGAAGAGCTAGCAGTGATTTTTCACTCGCCTTCTAAAATACGATCATTACTTTTTGATTTTGGACGCTCAGTGAACAACCAGTGCTGCTTGAAAACTAACGTGATTTCCATTTTCAGATACACAAGCTAGAAGAGAAAGGAATAAAATCACATAATAATTTTCAACAAAAGTATGAAAAACATTAATAAGCATATGCTGATGTAAATTGGCTCATACCTCCAGCACCCCAACTGAAAATCCATTACCTTTGCTCGTAAAGTAGATTTGTGCACTTGACTTGCACTTTTTAGAATCAATTAATTCAGACTAAGGGATACTACTGCATCGCCAACTCTAATCCAAACTCCTACTCCTAGGTGGTAAAAATTATTTTATTAAGCCCTAGACATCAGATCTATGGTATAGCAGTACTGAAATGTTTGGTTTCAAGATAAGCTTGGTTGGTGCCTGATCTAATTCCAGATTAAAAGAAAGTTTTTAATACTAATTTTATTTTCAAAAGAAAATGGAGACTATCAACACAAATCACCCTGAAATCATAGTACTGGCTCAAAAAAGCATCACTATTCTGAAGGTTGGTAGTGTTGCAACAGGGCTTCAGAACTCCATCTCCCTTGTGGAAAAGGCAGCAAGAGGCTGAAGCCCAAAGTTTCTGAGTTCATACTTCCAATTCACCACCAAAACTCTCACAGAAACTGTTTTATTTACATGGCAGCAAGGCAGTGAAGCACCATTTTATCCAAACAATCGAGTTTCATCAAAAAAAAACCCTCACTTTTTCAAGTATGCAGTGGCAGATTGAGCAGCTCCGAGAAGCACCTCTCAGGTCAAGCACCTGAAGAACCACTGAGAAGCAACTCTCCCAAAGCTTCAGGAACCTCCTGTTCAGAGAGAGGAGCAGCTTCCAGCAGTGGGAGACTGGGAGAAATCCAACAGAAAGCTCTTCCCCAGGCACCACTGTGAGACAGCACAGGGCTTAAAAAGGCAGCAGCACCCATGTACAGGTTTCCTAATGGGAAGTGGCAAGATTCTTATGAAAATGGCTTGTTTTTAATGAAAGGGCTTGCAATGGCCCAAAAGAAGACACAACAGTAGCCACCCAGAAAGCAAAACACAAAGGAGAAAAAGGAATGACAGATCTCATTTAAAAAAGAAAAATCTATTAAATCTAGATTTAATGAAAACAGAGAGAAATCACATGCATGTGGCAAATCTTTCAAATTTATTCTGCCGATCACATTCGGGGGCAGAAGAAACACCATTCCCCAAAATGTTTAGACTGAACCCAAAACCTTCAGTTGCAGCAAACTGACAGTTCAAACAAAAGCTGAAGTTAAATGAGCTGCCCTTCTACATACTTTGCAGCCATCAAAAGCTTTCAATGTATTTATCAGTCTTTTCCTCTCCAGCTGAAATTTTGCTTTCTTTAATCCTAGCTTTATACACACCCCTTCTTGGATCTTAATTGCTCTCATCCTACTTTCAACTCACATTTTGTGTTGCCCTGGAAGAAAAATTGCTTGTTTAACGAGAAGAACCACAAAAGGATTTTAGCTTATTCTAAAACAACATTGAACTATTCCTACCTTATCTTCATGAAATACCTGTACAAAGGTCACTTTAAAATGTATGTCAAAGGAAAGCCAGTCCATCAAAGAAAATGCTAATGGACATACAGGCAGAATATTAAGATTGCATGAATTACCACATTCTCTCCTGTTTACACGTATTTTCATGCATTCACTCATTCAGCGATTCTCTGCTGCAGCTTCATGACTTAAAGGTAAATTCAGTGGTACAAAGATGACTGGAGGATTGGGAGATTTCATCACCCAGGAGGTGAGGCCAAGGAAAGGGTGTGGGTGGGTCACATCATGCATGTGGCAGGGAAGAGATTTTTTTTCTGGAATTCTACACAGTCTCCTCAGCTAGAAGGTAGGGGCCAGGCTTGAAAGCCTGTCAGAGACCATTAGGCCCAGAGAGTACCAATGAGATGTTCTTGGCATCTGGGGGAGGTCTGCAGCTCATCCTGCCTTGCAGAAAGGTTCAGCAGCTGTGGTGTGGGTAGGGTCATTAGTAATGCTGCATTCATGACTCATCTGTGGCTTTTTCCATAAATACACACACACAGGCAGGAATTTTTGTTTCACTGGGCTTCAAGTTGGTCAGGACCTTCAACATAAATCTGTGTATTAGTCTGCAAGGAAATTTATCATCTGACCTTGACATGTTTCTTCCACGTAGAGAAAGAATACTGGTTCCATAGTTCCCTGCTTGTAAGAACAGTGAATGCATCTCAGAAAAAGAGAAGCCTTCACAACAAGGGTATTTCCCAGTTATAACCCATGAAAACAAAGACTAAGAGAGTATTGGAAGAGACTTGGTCAGGAGAACAAAACCAAGCAGCAGGAATTTTAGCACGGAAGTGCTTTAACTTGAGCTGAAAACTGAAATCTTCCATCAGCAAAATCAAATGAAGTACTTCATTAAAAGCCAAGTTTAATTCATGCAGAGAAAATGCATCACTTTCAAAACAGACGGAGTGTTTTTGTTTTGGGATAAGCTGTGTCTCTCTGGGCTGCTGGAGGACCTCAGCAGATTTCTAATTTTGGTGTCTTGTAGACTGGACTATGGAGCTGCTTTTGGACAGCAAAATACAACCTCCCCACTGGGCACAGAAGCTGCATAGTGATGACATGCCAAGAAAAAAGCATCTCCAGCCTGGGAAACCTGACACAGTAGGAGACAGGGGAGAAAGGATGAAGTGCTGCAGTAGCTCAGGAAGAAAAAAAAAATAAGTTCAGACTGAGGTAAAGAAAACAATGAATTTGGCAACATTAAAATCTTTTGATCACGAATTTTTAAATGAAACATTTAAAAATATCTGAATGGGAAATTTTCAGTTTGGCTACAGTTTTTTGTTGATCAATTGTTTGATCAGAAAGCAAAAGCTTTTTGTAAAACATTCCATAGCACTGAAGATTAACTTTTTCTTTCTTTTTTCAGTCATGTCAATTTTCTGCTTTTTAAATCAAATTCTAAATAAGCTGTGCTAGAATAAAGAAAGGCACAATGAAGCTTCTCTTTGTATTCAGTGATAGAACAGAATAAAATTTGGACTAGTCTGTTCTGATGCTTCTTAGACCACTTACAAAGTAGTGGTTTATTTCAGTGTCAGGATCACATGTCTAAAATTCACTAGTACTGAGTATTAAATCACATCTTTTTACAAGAGGGAAAAACTTTCTGGTTTATTCTCTGTGAAAACCCACAAAAGGAAGAAATATAAGTCAGAACTGATTTTAAATCCGTATGTTATTAGACTCATTGGTATCACTGTTAATTGTCTAAAATATGAACAGTACCTCAAAAATCTATTTCTGATCTTTTTCAAAGATAAGACATGGCAAATTTGGGGCTTTTCCCCCCTCTCCTAACAATGTGGGCTTGGTTCTTTAAAGCTCTGTGTTTTGTATGTGAGTTTTTCTTCCTCTCTTTTCATAACAGCTGCTTTTTTCTTCGCCTTGCTTTTGAGAACAGGCTTTGCAATTTTTAGAAAATAAGCACACTGCAAATGAATCACCAAATGATAGTAGTTAAGCTCCAGCCATTGTGGATGCTCCTACTGAGGGGGAGCACAAGGCTTTGCTCAGGAGCACGCAGTGTATGGGTGGGTGACCTTTGGTGTGGGCTGTGCAGGCTCAGGTGCCTCTCCTGCAGGGGATGGCCAGGCTCAGGTGCCTCTCCTGCAGGGGATGGCCAGGCTCAGGAGGTGCCTCTCCTGCAGGGGATGGCCAGGCTCAGGAGGTGCCTCTCCTGCAGGGGCTCTCCAGGCTCAGGAGGTGCCTCTCCTGCAGGGGCTCGCCAGGCTCAGGAGGTGCCTCTCCTGCAGGGGATGGCCAGGCTCAGGAG
>VZRO01005862.1:1533314-1548412 GCA_013397915.1 Daphoenositta chrysoptera
CTAGTACTGAGTATTAAATCACATCTTTTTACAAGAGGGAAAAACTTTCTGGTTTATTCTCTGTGAAAACCCACAAAAGGAAGAAATATAAGTCAGAACTGATTTTAAATCCGTATGTTATTAGACTCATTGGTATCACTGTTAATTGTCTAAAATATGAACAGTACCTCAAAAATCTATTTCTGATCTTTTTCAAAGATAAGACATGGCAAATTTGGGGCTTTCCCCCCCTCTCCTAACAATGTGGGCTTGGTTCTTTAAAGCTCTGTGTTTTGTATGTGAGTTTTTCTTCCTCTCTTTTCATAACAGCTGCTTTTTTCTTCGCCTTGCTTTTGAGAACAGGCTTTGCAATTTTTAGAAAATAAGCACACTGCAAATGAATCACCAAATGATAGTAGTTAAGCTCCAGCCATTGTGGATGCTCCTACTGAGGGGGAGCACAAGGCTTTGCTCAGGAGCACGCAGTGTATGGGTGGGTGACCTTTGGTGTGGGCTGTGCAGGCTCAGGTGCCTCTCCAGGAGGGGATGGCCAGGCTCAGGTGCCTCTCCTGCAGGGGATGGCCAGGCTCAGGAGGTGCCTCTCCTGCAGGGGATGGCCAGGCTCAGGAGGTGCCTCTCCTGCAGGGGCTCTCCAGGCTCAGGAGGTGCCTCTCCTGCAGGGGATGGCCAGGCTCAGGAGCCTCTCCTGCAGGGGATGGCCAGGCTCAGGAGGTGCCTCTCCTGCAGGGGATGTCCAGGCTCAGGAGGTGCCTCTCCTCCAGTCCCTGCACATGGAGAGCATCACGCAGAGAGGCACAAAGCAGATGAGAGCATCGCTCACTGACATGAGCTTGTGTTGACTTCTGGTCAACACAAGCTTCAGCAACACCAAAATACCCGCAGGGAAAGAAGAGTGCCATCTGGAAGAAGCCCAGTGAAGTTACCCCCGGCTCCTCAGGAGCCTTGCAGGGGTGTGAAAAGCAAGGTCACAATTAATTCAGCTGCGACTGCACGGAAGCAGTGCGCAATGGATTCCTTTCAACCTCGCTAATATCCTCTCATGGAAAGGGGATTGTAGAGACTTTTTGCAGACACAAACCTCTCCTTGTATATTTTACAACCAAATCCCATATCTGGATTTAGCTCAGCATAAGCTAACATAATCTTAAAGTCCTGGTGTATGCAGTAAAGCAAAAAAAATCTTATTATGGCAGTAAAATCATGGCTGAGGTAAATATATTCTGCCTCTCTACTTTCAGACATTTGCAGCCTTCTGAAAAATACTGTCCTTTGGTCTAAGGATTTCTTGTCTTGTCAGTTCAACACTACTTAAAAACAAACAAGAAAAAAATGTTTGCCAGTTATTTTTGATCATCTGAAGTGCTCAGATAGAAAAATAAAAAACTAAGTAAGTGTACAAAACATGGAAGGACATAACTTCTTATCATTCAACCTTGAAGCCTTCCCTCTGCACCCAGGGGCTAACTTGGCAGCTCAGTCATGCTAAACCACCTGGGACTGCACACAGAAATTCCCACAAAAAGTCAGCTCTTATATCGGTTCCCAAGTTTTCACGATATCATTTTTTCCTACTTGTGCTGCAGAAGTTAAAAAGGAGGTGTACTGACAGAAATAGAAACATTTGTTATTTGACAATGTTATTAAATACATTTAAATCTGACAAAACCAAGTCATTACTTTTAGCAGTGACCAGTGTTATCTGGGAATGCAATAGTTAAATACTATGGAAGACAAATTTATATGGCTGTAAATAAAACAGTGGATGAACTCCCACGTCTTTGGAACTTAAAGCCCCACAGTGAGGCATTGGCTGACTTATGGGCTGACTTAATACACTCCAGTTACAAATGGGAAATGTGTTCATCCTCAGTCAGGTCACTGAGAAGAACAGAACAATTCTTGGTGTTCAGAACATCTCCCTCTACTGCACCAAGTCTCTCTGGGATTAATGCAGGCATGGACTCCACACCATTTGAAAGGGACTCTGACCATTGCAATCCATGTTCTTAGGATGTTGACTTACTCTTTGCTGTTGTGTTTTTGTGATACACTCTAAAAATAATTCCAAAAAGCCTGTTGTTCATTCCTTACCTTTTTTTTTTTTTTCAACTCTCCCCACTATGCTAAGAAATCCTGTCACCTCACCTTTGCAGACATGCATGTTTGTATATATGCAGCCACTTACTTCCCTTCTCTGGTGCAGGTGTAGTTTGATCCTGCCCCAGTGCATGCACTGGATGCTTCACAGGAAACACACAGGCAACAGTCATAGCAGATTCCCTCAAGAGTGACTTTACTGGAGATGTATGAATTTCTGGAGCTAAGGATCTACTGCCTAGATTGTGTTACACTCTCCTTTTGTATCAGGAGGCACAGATTAGCTGTACTGCTTTGTATTTTGCTTAAAAGGCTTAGGAACTAGGGTAGTTTTTTTGCTACATTTCTTGATAACTGTTCCATGTATTTTCTTTTTAAAAGGGAGATTTAAAAACAGAGTATTAAAAAACCCAATTGTAACAGTACAGTTACAAATGCTGAAGTTTTAAAAGGAACTGCTGCGGGAATTTCTGCTAGGAATACTTGCCAAGTAGAAAAACACAACAGTTAAGAAGACAGTTAATACAGATGCAGACAACACAGAGCAGAACCTTGTATTTCAAAATCCAGCTAAACACCATAATATCTAATGACATTGACAATTCACGAATAGTATGCAAGTGGGTGTTACCACTTTTCCAAAACAAAGTCACATCAAACACTGTGCTCTTGCAAGGTAGGGGAGGAAAGTCTTCCTTAAAAACAAAAATAAAAGGAAACAAAAGGAACAAACTGTGAAAAATAAGCTGTGAAAAAAATAGTAAAGGCCTTTTCAAGGTCTGAGCTTCCAGCCACACTGCTCACAAAACAAACACTAACAAATGTTTTGATAATTCAAGGACTGTGTGAGTGTATGCTGGAGCTTCAATTTAAACACTTTAACACCATTAAATAACTTTTCCTAAATTATGTTCCAATCGCTGATGTGCTCTTTCCAAATACAAGTATAATGCAATTAATTTGAGGTAAGGCATAAAAAGCAAATATATTTTCAATGAATTTTTAACCCCTTGTCAACAAGGGATTCTTTGGAATCCAAGCCAAGCAAGAGGCCCAGGAAGTTCCACTGCTGTGAGGCTGTCAAAGACAAGGAAGTGATAACCTTTTGGTTTGGGTTTTGCAAAAAAGCAACACATTGTTTTTGATTACTGTGTTTGAAGACTACTAGGAAGATGTAGATTGGCCCAGTATCTTGCACCCCTTAAATGGAAATAGATGCATGAAGAGCTAACTACAACAACATGCAGGCTTCGCTGTCATTTCAGCAGAAAGACGTTAAAACAAAGAAAAGCAAGGAAAGGAAGAATACCACCATGAAAAAACAAACACTCTTTCCCCCTCCTCCCAAAGCCCCTTGAGAGCCATCCAGCTAGATGCTGATAATACTGGATAACTAGATCTGATGAAGCAAAGTTTCTTCGTAGCTTGGCATGTTGGTTTCAACAAATTGGGAGGTAAATCATAATACCAATGAGACAACATCGCTTTGTCTCTCTGTTAAGCACATGCCATAGAGAATGCCCTGGAAAAAACAGCAGTTAATTCAAGTGCCCTGGCTGGTTTCTGAATATCCAGCTCAGGAGTGCTAAAGTCATGTCAGTATATCCCCACTCTCCTCTGCATTCCGTGTGAGGCAGCTGCAGGACCCACTGAGCCAGTTGATACTGTCCCCTCTCAAGTATTGCTGCTTCAGACAACGTGCAGCATTTTGGGCAAAAAAAAATGGGAGGTGAGCAACAGTCCAGCTGCTGATGTCGAAGGAGTGAAAACATCTGCATCCTGTCCTCTGTGGTACACCCAGACTTCCCCACCTGGCCAAAAGGGCAGCCACCCCAGCAGTGCTGACTACCTGCCTGCAGCCCCACGGTTCCCATCTGCAGCACCAGAGCCCATGGAATCAAAGGTTCGTGGGATAACTGTGACCATTTGCAGCTCTGGCAGCAGTTTCCAGCTCTCCTTCCATTGTGTCATTTCAAGGGCTTGCAAAACACATGTCAGTGTATGTAAGGGAAATCTGGGTTTCAAGGACAAACCTTCTCGACACCTGAGCAGTAAGATGACATTGACTCATAGGCATAAGGTCTGCTCTGAAAGACAACTTCGTTTTTAAATCTTTCTCCTTGCTTTTGAGCAGCAAATGGCATAGACATATGGGACTACTAAAGTTTCTGCTAGTATTATTTTATTTCTGTTTCTTTTTCTTCCAAACTGCCCTATTTTCTTCAGCCATGTCCTTAATTGGATGTTCAGATTAAGGTGAGAGATGTATTAAAAATACATAAACAGTAGGATCATCAAACACAGTATGTGCAAAATGGCAGGTTTTAGAAATATTCACTGCTAAAATTTCAACTGTTAAATGTGGTTTGGTAGGCAAAGAAGACTCTGCAGCTTTCTTAAACATGAGGAAATCCAAAGGATTACATCAAACCATGTTACAGACACTGACAGATACAGGCTTTCAAGCAAAACAGCTGTCATTAAAGCTCCTGTGACTGCTTAGAATACACTGCTGAAGTCTCCTAAAAAAAACCCAAATCCATGGGAAAAAAAGAATACCTTTAGCCTATACTTTAGCTTCAGAACAGAGATGCAGTTCCATCTTTCTTCCTTTTCCTACGAATAAACAAAAGCAATATGAACCACTTCTACCCCTGTGGTCACCAGCAAGGGCCAGAAAGCCACAATATGGCCTGTAACAACCATGCCCATCTCACAGCAGGGACTACAACCTCACACCTACTTCCCTAGGACTGCACTTAACTCTATGTGTGCATTTCATTTTATTTATCATTAAGGTCTTCCAGATACAACACCACTTCTTACCTTCCAAAGGTTCTCACTACTTGAAACGTGACTGTGAGCACTGGGTAAAAAGTCTGAAGCAGCATCTGGTACCAGCACAGCTGCTAAAATGCTGTTGTGTCATTGCTTTCCTCGGACACTCACACAAGCTGTCCCTGCACATCCACGGCGACAGCAACCTGCCACAGCCACCAGGGTTTGTGTCGTTCTGTGTGACAACCACTGCGATTAATTATTGAGATGATCTGCATGTTCATAGGCCATCCAGAGTCAATGTGCAGCAGTGGTTAAGACAGAGCAGCTTAAATCCAGGTGCTGCTGGCAGAACAGGACAGGATCCTGGGGTTTGTAGAGGACAAGAGCAGCTCTGTGGTGCAGAGGGAAGGAGGGAGGCCAGCGAGAGGCATGGCTGTACTATGGGATGTTTCTGTGTGGAGCTGGCAAGACAAGAAAACAATCGGGTCCAGGACATGTACAGAGGGGGCTGAAGGTCAAAGAGAAGTATCTAGAAGTAGTGTGGCCTCTAAACCAGCCTTTTTACTGCATTTTTTATTACCCTCATGGCCTAAATGTGATCAGCTTTGATCCAATGCTCATGTCATTATATGGCAACCAAAGGAGGGCATAGCTAATGATTTTTTTAACTCTCAGCACTCAAAAGCATTGTTTAGCCCTGGTGTAACCTATCCCTATGTTATTCTAACAGGATACCCAACTTTCACGGTTCCCAATTTTACTTATGGCATAATACTTTCACAGAAATACAGACACACCCATATTAATGTCTTTAAAAGTAATTTTCACAGGAAATGCAACACAAATCTAGCTGTGCATGTCTTAAACCTTCCCTACTCACACCCTGCCCGGAGAAAAAGAGTCATTTATTGGGAAGCACGTGCCTTTTCTTTCTGCCCCTCTCCCCAGGTCAGTATCCTCAAAGCCTTTCTTCTAGTCTTTCCATTTGGCTACTTGGTGAACTCCAGAAGCATTTGCATTGATGGCGCAGGACTTAGCACTAGATCTGTCATATATGGTTAAGCTGCTGCTGGGCTAAGCTCCCTTTTTTATCCTGAGTGGTATTTTCTCTTTGAACTTTAGGAATTTATACAGTGTTTTATCCTTTCAAGTATCTCTACAAATTCTTCACAGGATCTACAGCACAGGCAGGGCCTTTTTATGACAGAAAGACACAGTAGGTTTCCATGCTTTGCAGTCACTGTAATATAACCCACTGCTTCACTAAGCCCACTAACATTACATTCATTATTTGGAACGGAGCTTATGGTAAAGAAGTCATTTGTTCTGATAGTCAAGTGCACCATCAAAAGTCTGATTGCCTACAACAAATCAAGAGAGTTTTATAAGCCCTGCTATATGCTTTCATATGTTGAAAGAAAAAAAAAAAGCCACAAATTGCACAGGAATAATTATCTTTCTGCCAGCTTGTTTTTAGAAATAAAATAGGTAACACTTATGTGTAAATGCAAATAGTGGTAATAATATGGGGCTCCCAGGGTATCAGAAAGGTAGTGTTCCGTGTGGAAATACAAAAGAGCACTACAATGGGACAAATTAAACATACCTTTCACCAAAACATGAAGGTATTCTACCCATTCTTCTCCTTAAGAAGGATGACTGGCTAGTGATTAGTGCAGAGAAATGTACTAAGTAGCTGCATTTTAAGTTACTACCTTGTACAATAGCTCTTGAGTACCTTTTCTATGCAAAAAAATTTCATGCAGTTGTTCATAATAATTTCAGTCTTGATATGACTAGATAAACAAGGGTCACGATGGAAAAATTAGCCAAGTGCCTTTTAAGAAATGTAGTATTCACAAACACTGCCTGCTTTAAGATCTTCTGTATCTGTCTAGAGAAATGGGGACTACATTTGTAGTCCCTCTAATATTGCAGTATTTACAGAATGTATCACCTTTCTCTGCAGAAGGTTATACAGAGCATGGTGTGATGCAGTTCAGCTTCCAATGTCCTGTCTGTGGGCTTGAAACACACAGCAAACTGACCCTGCCACTGCTAACACTGGCTTCTCCAGAGAGTTCCTCCTGCAAGTAGTCCTCTAAGGTCAAATGAGACTCTTTGCCAAATAAGCCTTTGCGAAGTGAGTCGTGCTCTGTCATGTTAAGACAAAAGGAACCTAGCTGGAGCATGTACTAATTTTAATTAACACAGTACAGTCCTTCTCATCAGAGGATCTGGTTGGGTTTTTTTCTCGTTTCCTTTCCTCTCCTTCCTTCTTTTCTTTTTGCTGTTTTCAGGCTTTTTTTTTTTTTTCTATCCTTCCCTTTTGCATTTTTTTTTCTCCTTTCACACACTATTTTTCTCCATCCCACTTTCCTCTTTTAACAACCCACCTCCTCCTCCTGCATCCTGTTTTTCTATCCCTTTGTCCTCTCCCAGTCCTTTGAAGGACTACACCTGTGTTTTTCTAACAGTCCCACCAGAAGCAGCTGAATGCAAGTGATAAGAAAACTGATAAAAACCTCTTGAGACTTAAAGGCTGTATTCCTACTAGGCTGCACAAAGGGAAGTGGTAGATGTGGGCTAAGGAGAGAGGGATTAAATGAGTCAAAACTTGCAGTATTCCAACACAGGGGATTTAAATTTCTGTAATTCCCATTAACTAGTGCACACCACCATTAAACTGATTGTTCTGGTTAGTATTTAAGAAGGAAAAAAATGAGCAGAGTCACATAGTAAACACGTCTGGAAGACTAAAAAAAACCATAAGAAGTTAATGAAAGTGTGTATATACGTCAGACACCATACTCAGACCACAAATGGTGTTATCATTTCCATTACAGGAGCACATACCTGCCTCTGAAACCTGCGGGAGTTTTAATCGCTGTTTGAAATCCATGCCCTAAGAAATTACCTCATTATTTCCCCTTTTCAGAATAGTGCTTTCATCGCACTCATTTTGGACACCTCGCCAGGTAGGTCAGTCCCCAACAAAAGCCTTGTCCCATTCTTTAAGCCAAAACACATTCCCTAGGTCTACCAGTGCATTTAATGTGCTGGCTTACAAAATTTCTCTGTGGACTGTGTGCACTTAGAAATCAGCATTACCTGATTTGGAAGTCACACAGGCAGCTGCCATGTCTTCAGGTTAAGCATAAAGGGATTACATTAGATCTGGCAAATGTCATTTATTTCCAGGATTTGAGAAAAGATTTTTCTTATCCAAAGAATTCCAGCTAATCTAACTTAAGGATCCTAGAAAGATAAAGCTGAATCTCTACTTTTACGCTGAGAGTATCCAGAGCTCATTATGGATTTTGGATCCTTTGGATCCTTGGTTGGCCTTACCAGCTCAAGAAAAACTGCATCCACAGACCTTCCAGAATTTTAAGAGAAGCCCATGGCAATTTCCAGCTGGGTATTTGATGCTATTCATCCTGCAAACCACAAGTGCTCTCTCCTAGTGAGAGCTGGACCTTCAAGCAAGAAATCTGTGTGCCCTGAGACAGCAAGGCCAGGTGATTCTCCAGCATCAGATCTATAAAACTAGGGAAATGGGCTCAAAGGAAATGGGCTTCTACAACCAAATCCATGTGCAGACAAATTCAAGCCACCTCACTTTCCTATGTCCTTTCTGTAGAGATGCAAGTAATGTTAACATCCTCAAAAGAATTATACATAATTAACTATCAATATATGGCCTGCGTGCATGTATTAGCTGACTGCCATCCATGGAAGGCTAGGGAGGGAATCTACATAACTACACAAGATTTTGGAAGCCATGACCTACAAAGAAAGTTTGGTACATTTTGTACTGACAACTGATTTCCACACAACTCTTGCTCATTATAGTATTTCACACTTTAAAATGCAATTCAAAACAAAAAGTACAGCATGCAAAAATTCCCACTGATCTCAAGCTGCACTAGTAACTGTGTTGGTAGAATCAGAGCCGGTAGCAAACTCCAAGTGGCATGTAAGGAAAGTCACTGCAGTGAAGTGTCATTTTCCACATTCCCAGTTGTAGTTTCAAGAGTGCCTGGATTCAAAAGACTAAATAGCCTCCTTTGTTTATTACATAATCTGCAAAATTGCAAGCAGAGAGCAACAAGGAAAGCACAGATCCTTCCTCTGAGCACTGTGACATGCCCCCTCTCCAAGCCTCTCTTCAGGCTCGCTGCTTTGGTACTCAGCCTTTCGCTTCAGCACCTTTTTTCAAATTGCAAAGATCCCTATTTATTATGCCCATACATACAATTATCTACATCTCCACATATGTGTGCGCTCTGCTGGCTGCCCACATTCAGGCCCATCTGCCAGGCTGGCGCTCTGCCCACCGAGAAGTTGGTCGGTCCATTTCACTAAAGCAGAGCTGTCAGGCCGTGATGGGCTTTGGTGGGCAGCCAAGAGCCCTCCTTTCTCCAGGGACGAACGCCTCCCAGTGCCACTCAAGTTTGTGTGGCACGCCACGGGAGCACGACCATTGGCACGCACGCCAAAGCAAAGAAGATTTCAAAGAGGAAAGCAAAGAGGAGAGCTGACTGGAACTTCAGACTGTGATCCAGCCCTGCTTTGTGGAGGTGATTACAGTGGACAATGCTGCTCTGGCTGAGCACAGGCCAACCATCATTTAACTTTTACTTTGGCACCAATCAAGTACAACAGGGCAATTGTGAGATGACTCAATAGATGTAAATAGCCACTATACAGGGCAATTGATGAGGCATAAGGGCATAGACAAATGGCCTACAAAAGGCAGCTCCTTCCACGCGTGCACATTTGGTGAGTAACTCCAGTTGCCCGGGAACCAGGAGTCAAGATCAGAACTACAAGCATCAGATCTTCAATTCAGCCCAAATCTTTCCAGGAAGATCATCTTTCACATACTGCTCCCTCTCACATTTTTGTTTAAAGGTGACCTTTCCTTTTACACTTGCACTGTGTGAAGACAGAGGTGGGTCATGGTTTTCTTTGGGGTTTTAATCTCTCAATGACAATAATAACATGCCAGGAAATGTTGCTTTATCTTCTACTTTTCTTTTCCTCCAGGCACGTGTGGACTTGGCCACTAGGAGCCTGCTTTAGAACCTCCTGATGTGGTTCTTCCTCATGGATGGAATCAGCTCACCCGCCCTCCCTGGTGTCAAGTGGGGTGCAAACACAGCTCCGCCTCCCTGCACCAGCCAAGATGAACAGTTCAACGTGGTCTCACTGTTCAATGGCTCTATTCGCCCCTAAGTAGACAAGCAAATACTGGCACTAAACCAGCAGCTCCTCTGCTCCCCAGGAAGGCCCAAGGGCAAAATGGTATCATGCTTTTATTTAAACCAACATGGTCAAACTTCACTATGGAGGAAGTTTTACCAGTTAAATGAGCCTCCACTCCAACCTGCTGTGTGAGGTTTCACTGGTCAGGAGGAAGTCCCAGCTGAACTTTTGAAAAGCTGGAGATAATGCTGAAAAGATTCTTTCCCCTGTTGATTTTAATCAGGTCAGAAAAATCTTTCATTATGATACTTACATCACAGAACAGTTTATAGACTTCGCCATCACATGACATTTTAATTGCTGTTACCTCTTTAGACAACTAAGCCAAGGCAGAGCTTGTCAGCACCAAGAGAAAAGAAAATCAAGTGTGCTTCTAAAGTCTGAATTTCTTAAGCAAAATAAGCAGACATCCAGACCACTACATGAAGATATTCCACATCTATCTTCTACTTCAATTTTGAATGGCTCTTCTGACATCTCTTCCAGCTAAGAAGATTAAAAAAGACCAAATCATTTGAGATATTGCATTGCTTCTTGACATCAATCTGGTGAAAGATTTAACTGAAAAGAGCCTTTATTTTTGTACTTTGTATGTTATAGGATGGAATTCTGTTAAGTTGTAATCTCTTTTGAACAATTATAGAAATCGCTGTATTTCCCTTTACAGGCTGTTCTGCCTCTCCACAGAGAGCATCCCTATAAAAATGCAGCCTCTGTTCAATAAAAGGTATGGCTCAGGATTTCCCTCTGGGTCCTTGTGCCATATGCACAGGCATGTGAACTGTCAGAGGTACTTCTCACACAGTCAGTATACATACAGTGGTACCAAGAGAAGATGACATCACATATTTTACAGTAAAGGAACTGCATTAGACAATCGTATTCCCTAGCAGCAGTTGTGGATATGCCATAGGTAAGCAGAACAGTTGTGATCTTCTTCCTTCTTCAGTGGGATGAAGAAAATACCCAAAGACTGGATTTATGTCATCATAATTGAGGGAAGGATTTTGCCCCATACATTTCAGTCCTGTCCATCTTAAGCAGCAGGCCAAAAACCTGGCTCTACTGCAGTGAACAGCATCAGGGCAATTAGTCTCAGATTTGGTGATCTCCACACCAGCACACAAAGACTGCTGAAATTTCCAAGTACTTACAAGTGGCTTGGCATTTTATCTCAGTTGCTGAGACTGCTAAACCATCCCTGCACTGTTTTCTCCACAGGTGCCACTATAGATATCTATACATCTAAAGATTACAATAGGTGAATCTAACTTAAAAAACAAATGAAGCATTTACGTTTTAACTGGAATTCATAAGATTTAGACATAAATTGGCACATCTTTTCTGCATGGTTTTCAGTATGTTTTCATTGTAACAGTTTCCAAATTTAAAGCGATGTGAGAAGACAGCAGCTTTTTTTGCAAGACCATGAACACACACAACCCCTACCCCAAAACCAGTGCTAACATCTGTGGCGATCTCAAAATGGTGACTGGCTACATACAGGAGATTAAAAATATACAGATCAATAATGTTCTGCTACAATTTTCAAATAGAAACCTCATGTAATTTTTTCCAAACACAGTCCCTCTAGTAGCTTTTGTAATGACACTGGAGAGGGAAACATTGCATTATACTCTTCAAGGCCATTCTTGTAGTCCCACACATAATTTCCCCCATCTCCTCCCGATTTTCAGCAAAAGTGTCATTCTTGTGCTGTTTGTGTAAGTGGACAGAATTTCAAGCATCTGCTCCCAAATGATTATAAATCAAGGAACCTTCATGCTCCATTAGCTTGAGAAGATGGCATTATTAATGATTGCTATTCGAGGAAGTTCAGAGTAAGTGTCTAAGTGAAGACACCTCTGATGTAAGGCTTTGTTTTGTTTCTGAAAACAGCTGTGGGGGCAAGTCTTCACTCTCGCTGTTTAACATATTTCTGAGGCTACCACTTCTAAGAAATTTCAATTATTTTCTTTAGCTTAGCAGTAACATCAGTTTCCTCTGGAACAGAAACAATACTGTCATTCCACAGCAACGCTCATGAAAAGTCATTTAGCTTAACAAAAACGGGTCTATGAAGATGCAACACTGCTCTTAGTTTCTATTTTTTATCCACTTTCAGAAGTGTGAAAGAGCTGGTTCAACTCTCAAACACAAAAAGTGAAAATTTAAGTATTAGGTCATATTACTAATGGACTTGAAACAATGTAAGAAATGACTGGGTATAGCCTGGCAGAGCTGATTTGCTCCACAGATTAATACACTGTGATTTCCTACATGATCCTAACCAGCAGCCTTTCATTTCCATAGACGCAGGACCAACTCTGCAAAGAAAAGGCGAGTCAGAGGTCTGATTAAGTGAGTTTTCCGCCTGTTAGTTACTTGCCTAGGTGCACAATGAATGCGATGCACCCCATGCATGAATACCACATAATACCAAATTTAAAGATAAGAGATCTGACTCATCACTCCACTGCACCAGTTTTATGCCTACGGGGCTCCATGTTCTTCCATGGTGACTCAGACCCAAGACTCCCCTCTCTCCAGGAAAAACATGACAAGTCATGCAGTACATGTCAGACTTAGCCATCAACTACAATCCCCACTTGCACTGCAAAACTAATTGGAATGTAACATTCCATACCACTTACATTTTGCTGTTAAGCCTAGAGATAGGAATATATATAATTAATGTAATGAGCAGCAGTTTAAAATACAGTCATTGGAATTAACCCTATTACACCTGGCAACACACTCAAGGAACCCTGTTTGAGAAAGCGGTCCTTGCCAAATGTTAATAGTGTCGATATGTGCACGCTAAGATTAACAACACGGAATTAAGGAGAAGGAGATTAGTCACTGGAACAAAAAGTTTCTCCGGAACAATCCTCATTCCAAGACTGCTGCCTTCACTTTTCTAACTCAAGGCTGCTGAAACACAAGAAACTTTTTGGGCAACTCTAAGGTAGGCATTGACTGTTGCTTCCAAAAGGACACGCTGTGTTTACGATAGCTATTTCTGGCTTTCAGCTATACAAATATAAAACACCATGAGGCCCATTTTCTTCTCACAGCTTCATGTCTGTATATATTCATTGATTTCAGTGCAAGTATATCTGATTATTTGCCTGGAATGGAAGTTAGATCAGTGCTGACCCTTAAAGGCAATTCTGAATGGATTTATACTGGGCAAAACGTGTAAGAGGAGACAAACTATTCTACAGTCTGACAACATACAACTGTAAAAATCAAGGAAATAATTAGTAAAGATCTAAACCTTCAAAAGCCTAACAAAACACAATTCATCCTTCACCTTGCTCCAAACCATAAGGGATTGGTATCCAGCAGTTTATCATAATGTACCTTGTGGTTTTTTTCTGCTTTTTAGTCACAGGATTGGTGGGTTACTCTAGAACACAGAGATCACTGCTACATGTTTGTTTTCAGGATTGGGTCCTGAGCTACTTTGCAGAGAGAGCTGAATCTATGATGGTTGATCCTGCACAGTTCAGCCTTCCTGGGCACTGGTGCACACAACCAGTAACACACCGAAAACTGCTCGTGGAAATGATTACACACCATTGGGGAGCCACATATACTGAGCATTACATGCATAAACTATCCACCTGCTTGTGATCACAAGACTGCACACATATGTAATTTTGTATTTACTACCACCACTGCAAGCCGGTAGCATCTCATTCTGACTACACTTATATCCCACTGAGAGGTCAAGCCAGGAGATGGTATTATATGTGTGCTTTTCTATAGGAAGGCAAGATTTATTCTTAGGCATTCAGTTCTTTGAGTTTTAACTGTGTCTTGTGAAAAAGAAAATATAAAATCCACATAAAGCCACAAAACCGTCCACTGCAATGAATTCAGACTTGGAATAAATATAGGACCTTGACTGCAACAGGAGGGCGAAACCCAGAAATGTGTCAGTAGGATCATTCTCGTTTGAGGAGCAGTATAAAGAAACGAACTTAAAATAGACACGGCATTGGCTCTTATCTCATGCTCACTTGCCCTTTGAAACCAGAAACTACGGTGACTTAAAAATCTAGCACTTGCTACTCTTTGGTTGCCATAATTTTATTAGTCTGGTCGTGTGGCATTCACAGGTGTGAGACACAACGTGGTATCCAGGTAAAAGTTATGAAAACAGCTCCATAGCTAATGACACTGATAAACCACAGAATCCGTGCCTTTGTCCCCATTATTGAAATACTTCCACATCCAAAAAACAAGGGCAGAAGCAGAGGTACAGCGTTCAGAACTGAACGGCAAGTTACAAAACTTCAAACACAACACAGTATATTGAAAACCTTTTGAAGCATCAAATTTGAGATGCTGCTTATTACTCGGTGAACCTCCCCTTTTAACATCTGGGTCACCAGTAACTATCACGGATTACCAGACAGCACTGCTTCCCACTCATGTTTAAAGTACTACTAAAGTACTACCTAAAACATCACCCATGCTGGGAAGTGGATCCAGTGAGTAAGTACCCGACTCAGCGGTCGCCAGCAGTATTTCACTTTGGGTGGTAGCTGGTCTCTAGCATAGGAGTGTAGCACAAGCCAGTTTGGCTGCAATGACCGAGATTTTCACCGCCCAACACCAAAGTTTGCCAACGAGCCGGTGAACGCACAGGTACAGGCAGTCGCTGCTGCGTTGCGGGGCGCCGTCCTTTCGTCACTTTTACCTCAGCCGGCTGCAAGAGGCGACAGCGGGCGAGCAGGGACAGCCCCCCGGGTCCCCAGGTGGTCTCCAGGGGCCCCGGGAGCTGCTGCACGGGGCGGCTGGGAGGGCGGCGGGGAGCGAGCCCCGCCGTGCCGCATGCCTGTGCACACCCGCACGCCGGGAGCGCCTCAGCGGCGCCTGGGGACAGGCGGGAGCGCCGTGCGACCCCACCGGGGGCGGCCTCGGCAGGGCGGGGGACA